>JBAWJQ010006068.1:0-215637 GCA_037783105.1 Bactrocera zonata
CTTCCCTCCCACCCAAGTTTTATCATACATTATTTAGTGCAAATATGAGTCTTTTCGTTCGTTAACCTGTTTCCATTTTGACGGCAACTTCAGAATACCCTGCTTGTGGAAGCGCCCCTCCTTATTTGCGAAGAACTCTGACAGCCACTTTTCACAAGCCTCTTTTGAGTTCAACTTTACACCAACAAGGGCGTTCGCCATGGACAGGCATAGGTGGTAATCACTTGGCACTATGTCCGGGCTATACGGTGGAAGCGATAAAACTTCCCATCTGAGCTCCTGTAGCTTCTGACGAGTCATCAACGAAGTGTATGGTTTGATGTTGTCCTGGTGGAACACTACACCCTTTCTGTTGGCCAATTCTGGACGCTTTTATAACTGCAATATCCAAACTAATCGTACATAGCGTCATTTTATAGGTTATGTCAAGACCTTTCAAAGATGTATAGTATTGCCAGATACGAGCTCTGTAGCGCTTTATACATAGCCGTCAAATTCAAAAGACAAAAATGCGGAAGAGAGATATTTGACAACCTAATATTTTATATATTTGCCAGGTCTAAAGGCACACTGATAAAGCCTAATCAGTTTGTTGACGGTGGGCTTTAATCTTTCACACAATACGCTCGATAGAACCTTATAAGCGATGTTGAGGAAGCTTATCCCACAGTAGTTGGCGCAGATTGCGGGTTCACCCTTATTATAGATTGGGTATACCACACTAAAATTCCAATCGTTGGGCATGATTTCGTCCAACCATATTTTACAAATAAGCTGATGCATGCTCCTTATCAGTTCTTCGCCGCCGTGTTTGAATAGCTCGGCCGGCAATCCGTCGGCCCCTGCCGCTTTGTTGTTCTTCAGGCGGGCAATTGCTATTCGAACCTCTTCATGGTCGGGCAATGGAACGTCTGCTCCATCGTCATCGATTGGGGAATCGGGTTCGCCTTCTCCTGGCGTTGTGCGTTCACTGCCATTCAGCAGGCTGGAGAAGTGTTCCCTCCATAATTTAAGTATGTTCTGGGCAACGGTGACTAGATCACTTTTGGGGGTTCTACAAGAGTATGCTCCGGTATTGAAACCTTCTGTAAGTCGCCGCATTTTTTAGTAGATTTTTCGAGCATAACCCTTGTCGGCCAGCTTATCAAGCTCTTCGTACTCACGCATTTCGGCCTCTTTCTTTTTCTGTCCACAAAAGCGTCTCGCTTCTCTATTTTCTTGTGCTGGAATCTAGATTGCCATATTTCGGGCTTCGGCGAAGTCGACCAGCCTCAACCCATTTGAGGATGTTTCATCGTGTAGGCTGAATTTACCGACCGTAGTGCCAAAGATACCTTCTTTGCCTACCCTGGCGTTAAATTGACCCAGCACGATTTTGACATCCTGCCGGGGGCAGCTCTCATAAGTGCGCTCCAAGCGCTAGTTAAGGAACGTATTCCTTATAATAGTAACAAACATCAAAACAACCTTTTGTTTGGCTACCACAACAACCCTATCTTTAAACAAAACAAATGTATCTAAGCAAACAATATATAAGTATGTAAACAAACCTAAAAAAAATAATATAATCTGTATCTAAACAAACTATCAACTAGTAATAAGTAAACATACTAGTTAGTATAAATAGAAGTAAGAACGATGCAATAAGTTAGTCTTAAGAGTATAAATAAAGAGTACACATTTCAGTGCAGCTCAAAATATATTCTTTTGACTCATTTTTACTTATAGTAAAAATTAACTCGCTCATAGAAGGCATCTTTGCTCACATCGTCCTTCTCTTCCGTCGCTTTGATCCAGATTGTGCCTAGACGTTCATCCACCGGGGTGAATGACAGTACTCGACGACGGAGTCTCTCTCCCACCACGAATTCCACACCAAACTTGCGCTCCTTTATATGGCCACTATGGACATTTATCAGCTGGGCAGCGGCCCCTTCCCAATTAAGGGACCAGACATTCCAGGTGCATGCCCTCAAATCGTAGTCCTTAAGTCGTTTGCCATGGTCGTCATCAAAATGGGGTGTCTCATCCGAGGCTTGTTGTTCTTTTTCATTGGCTGCGTTTTTTAACGTGGCGGGTCCCGAGCCCAGCGCACGACCCTGCGTAGGGGATGTTTCGCCTTCTCCTTATAGCTCGCCTCCAAACAGATGTCCTTTGGCTACCCAGCGGATACTTGGTCAGAGACCGGAAGTTGTGATCTGCTTGAGCCATATGTAAAAGAATCGTTTCTGGCCACTCCCAAGTGAATAGCGATCAGAGAACTTTCCTCACTTGCTTAAACTTCTACACATGCCTGCATCCTCCATTTAGATGTTATTACTTAAACTTTGTATTAGAAGCGTTTTAAAAGCCTTTATTCGTATTTAATATGAACATTGCAATGTCTCGGGTTGATAACTATTACATTGCTTTTCAAACTGCTGAGCGAAACAATTGGAAATCCCACATTCTTAGCAAAATAAATGAGGAGCCTATAAGTAGGCAACTTATATTGCTAGAGCTGCGTTAATTGAAACCGAGTCGAGTTCGTTGCTTAAGTCTTTGGATTTAATCGATAATTTTTATGGCAAGGTACTAATTAATACGATCAAGCGTGAGTGAGTCGCACAATTTATTCACTGATGTAGAAATCTAAATGAAATTTGAAACTCGAATAGGAGAAAATGCAATTTTTATTATACTAAATAATGGATAAAAGCTAGTATTCACTTTTGAGAAAATATTGTAGAAATGTTATAAACTTTATTGTTTGATATGACGGCTTTATTTTGCTTAAAATATTATCAGGTATATTTAAAGACATTATAAAACGATAAGCCCAATAAAAAGTTTTTTTTTTTTAATTTTTGAATTGATTTGTAAAGTGAATACTTTTTTAACCATATTTTTCTTTCTATTTCTTGAAAAAATACATAATAGCTGTGTATTTTTGAAATAATCCCTTCATTCAGTTAAATAAAATTTTGCTTTATAAGCACTACGACACGATAACCGTTTTTAACGAAACTCTTGGCATGCACATGCATATCGGACTTCACATGTAGGTTAGTGTGTAGAAAAGTGTGTGCAATATATTATGTGCAAACAAATTAACAAACACTTGCGCTCGCTATCTGATGCCTGATTTGGTGTTAAGCATTAGCTTTAGAATGTCGCAACTATAAATAAAGCGCTAAACGAGTTCATTAAAATAAATGAACCACAACGTGCCAGCAAATTGGTGCATCTATATAAGAGCTATGCTTCAATTGTAAATAATTGTGAGTGTCTGCGTGCGTTTTGCAATCGCAAACAGCTGTGCAAGTCGACACTGCACGTATGCGCTTAGCGAGTGTGCCTCCAAAATTGCATCTTCTTCGGGTTATCTGTGCATCTGGCTGTCAATCGACTGTGCTTCCATTGTCGCCTTTAAATAGTTTGTCATGTTTCCCTTCACTTTAGAGATATTGTCGCAGAAAGAGTGCTGATATGTGCCAAATGTCATCTTTAAAATTGAAAAAATTATAAGTAATTGGCTGACAACATAAACAAACAAATTTGCATTTGTATAAAAAATGTAATTAAATAATGCATTTATGAATTACCTTAAGGAAGAATAATATTTTTTATTAAAAGTTAACTGAAAAAGAATTTTAGACATTTTTTAAAGCTAATTCATTAGAAATGAGTTACTTGAATTAAATTGTAATTAAAATTCATTAAATATACTAAACACTTGATTAAGCAAAATATAATAATATCTATATTAAACTTTATTTAACTTTGATTAAGATCCAATTTAAATTGAACTAGAAAAAGGGTATAATTTTATGTCTTTATATGTATTACAGAGGATTAATATAGTTTTATTCATTTCAGTATTAATTAAATATTTAAAATTTTTGCCAAATGTCACTTTTAAAAATGAAAAATTCCGATTTTTTGGCTGAAAACAAAAAACGAAATATTTCTATTAATTTATTTAAAATTTTTAGAATTATTTAAAATGAGTTGAATTTGTAGAAAATTGACGGATTCCAATTTTATTTATATTTTGTGAACTTTAAAAATATATTTTTTTACAACAAAAAGCAAACAATTTTTTTTTGTATAAAAAAATAATTAATCCACTAATTTTCAATTGAACTTAAGAAAAACTAATATTTTTCATTAACCGTTAATTAAAAAAAATTATATAAACTAAAATTAATTATTATAATTAATTAGTTATTAAAATTAATTAAAAATTATATAAATTAATTTTTTTAGCAAAAAAAATTTTAAATAATAAATTTTAATTTTTTTAGTAAAAAAAAATTAATCCATTAATTTTCAATTGAATTAAAAAAAAACAATATTTTTTATTAACCGTTTATTAAAAAAAAATATATTTAAATTAATTATTACATAAATTAATTATTTTAATAAAAAAATAATTACTCCATTAATTTTCAATTGAATTAAAGGAAAGCTAATCGGTTAATAACATTTACTAAAAAAAATTATATAAATTAAAATTAATTATTATATTAGTAAAATTAATTAAAAGTTTATAATTTAATTTGTTGTCTAAAAAAAATTAATTCATTAATTTTCAGTTGAATTTAAAAAAAATATTATTTTTCATTAACCGTTAAATAAAAAAAACTACATAAATTAATTTTATTAAATTTTTTTTTAATAAAAAAATAATTTATCCATTAATTTGCAATTGAATTTAAGAAAAACAAATTTTTTTTATTAGCCGCTTATTAAAAAAAATTATGTAAATTAATTAAAAACAAAACAATTTTTTAATAAAGAAGGTGACTCTATTTTTTATATTTTTTTAGCTTTAAAAATATATATTTTTTTCAAAGTAATTATTTAAACGCTAAGGATTTATTAAAAAGTATAAACGAAACTTTGCATTTTTCAATATTCTTAATTAAAAATTCAATTCAATATTCAATATTCTTAATGAAAAATGAAATCAAATATTAAGAAATTTATATTTTTTAAATAAAATAAATTAAAATTGAAATTAATTATTATAATTAATTAATTATTAAGATTAATTAAAAATTATATAAATGAATTTTTTGTATAAAAAAAAAAAATTAATCCATTAGTTTTCAATTGAATTTAAGAAAGACTAAAGATTTCATTAACCGTTAATTAAAAGAAATTATATAAATTAAAGAAAATTATATAAATTAATTTTTTTTAATAAAGAAGATAACTCATTTTTTTATATTTTTTAAACTTTTTAAAATATAAATATATTTTTTTCAAACAAATTATTTAAACGTTAAGGATTAAATTAAAAGTATAAACGAAACTTTGCATTTTTCAATATTCTTAATTAAAACTGAATAGTTTTTTAAATCAAAGTTTATTCAAGTTTTTAAATTAAATATTAGGAAATTAATATTAATTTATTTAATTAAAAGTAAAAGAAATTAGAATTACTAATTTCTATATTAGAATCACAATTTAATAAAACAGTTGCCAATAAATAAAAAATAATAATACTCAGTGTAATGAATTATGTAAATTAAATTTAGTTGGACTCTCATTCGACGACTATAAAAATAAACTTAATACATTTTGAGACTTCTAAATTATTAACAAATCACTTGTATTTCAGTTATTGGCATTCATACGGCATTTACCAATTCGCTTGCATAGTCCAATTAATTTTTTTTTTGTTAATTTAATTTGTGATTTTGCCCGAATAGAATTCCAAGCGGAGTTCTGCACTAATGAGGGAGGAAAATTTATTATTTTCGATCAATGCCCCATCAGAACATTAAATCAGTTTTTAAGATCTTTGATTTCCATAGCATCGCACTCAAAAGCCAGTTTTCAGTAAGTCAGTTGAGTCATATTTATATTCGAATAAAAATACGTTTATATACATATATATTAACTTATAAAAAGTATAGTTCTTGGTATGAATATATGTTTTTAACTAACTACAATAATATGTAATCCATAAGAATAAGTGACTTATTGGAGAGGACCGTGAGAGAAACGTCATCTGACGTAAGCTGGTCAGACCAATCATCTATATATACTAGGGTTTTTTTTTTGAACTATTTATTTTTAAAAAAATTCCCTGAAAATTTGAACCCGTAATATTAGGGAGTGGACCAAGACATGTAAAATTTTTCCATTGAAAATACACGACAATCGTGATTTTTATCTTTAAATTTCTATAGCAAAATTGAACACTCTACAAAAGTGCCCATTGCGACAAAGTCGAAACTCACACCGGCGAGGTATTACGGTAGCTCTAAATCTGATTTTTCCACGAAATTTGCATTTTTTTGTATATATCTCTTAAATGACAAGAGCTATAGAAAAAATGCACATGACAAACTTGTAGGAAATTTTATTAGCTACAGAAAAGGTCCAAGGTCAAAATCGCTATCAATAATACTTCCCGAGATGTTCGAATTTTTAAGTAAGGTTTTATAGAATTTTCATAGATGGTATGTAATATAAAATCTATGAAAATTCCATATATACACAAAAAAACACCCTAATATATACATATGCAAAATAGGGGATTCGAAGTTTCCTTCTGTTCAGAAAATAGCATTAATAATATTAGAATTGTAGATGTATAAGCTTTTCTACAAATGCATTGTTTAATAGCATTAATGTAAATATTTTTAATATGAAGAATAATTTGTACTATAGTGAAGTTTTAATCTCCTAAGAAGTAAGCTTTTTAGACATTTTCCTTATTTAGAGAGCTATGTGGTAGGCACAGTCTTTATGGTAAATTCTTTATTATTGTTTAATTAAATTGAAAGCTTTATTTAGCACAGTTAGAATTATGTTTTAGGTGAAATATGCGATTGACAAAAAACTGGGATAGTCGATTTTTACGAGCATACATACATTCAGGCAAATTTTTCACCAGAAAAATTGTTCAAACTATAAGATGAATGCATGGAATTATTCCAACCAAGTTGCCGAAGCTTCTGGTAAATCCCAAACGATGTTTTTGGCTTGGTGTTGTGCTGAAAGAACACAATTTTCGTCTCTTTAGTAAAACTGACAACTTCTGAGTAATCTCTTCGATTTAAGACCTTGGGTGCACTTCCTTGTAGTTGATTTCCTGTCAATCCCACCGAACTTACCAAAATCTTCCTGATCGTTATTCTTGGCTTAGCCACCGTTTCGCCGCTATTTGACTACGATCATTTTCGCTTTACGTTGTCATAAGTGACTCAATTTTCAGCACAGCAACCATCCGCTTAAGAAATGGTTTGATTCGGTTACGATTCAGCAGATATTCGCAGATCGAAATTGTGTGCACCCATTCATTATTCGAGCTTCTTTTTGTACCAAAATTACGCACGATTGACACATTTGAATCTTATAGCATCAGAGCCGTAAATACTATTCACATGTTCAGTTATTTTTTGTTGCCTTTGTTGAAGAAAATATGGGGTGTTTTCTTTTCAACTCGCTCCGGCGTCACTCATAAATAGGAAAACGACTAGAAGCGTGTCATAATTTTGTTAAAGCGGCTAATATCAATGAATGCCGATTGGGTAATGTCCAGAACTCTGACAACTGCCATAGGATGAACTTTGTTAAGAGTAAGTGGTTCAATAGGTCTCCCACATTCTACTCTAGGCCAAAAGGATCTAGAAAACGCACAGAGTCGTCTACCGGCGCCTGCTTATAGTATAAGAGGTATATTGGTACAGTGCCAACACGAAATATGGCAATGGAGAGGCAACTTGTTCCCACTCCGAAAACAAGAGCGTCCCCTCTTGTTTGCTGATTGTTTTGCAGTTACCAGTCCGCTATAACCGGACACCAAAACGAGTCTGATAATGAAGTACCTTGGTGATATTTCTTGTGAGGAAATACACTTCTTGATTAACATTGAGCACACAGTTAGCGAACTCAGCGCTAGTATTACTGCGCTGCTGTTGGAGTGAATACTCAGTTCCCATGATGGAGAGTTCCCATGATGGAGAGCTCCTTTTTTTCGTTGGATTTGGCTCGTCTTGGAAGACCCACACGGTCGATTGCTGTTTTGTTTCGGGCTTATACGCATAGATCTATGATTCTTCACCTGTGACGATCTTATAAACGTCTTTTGAAGCACCGCGATCGTATTTTTTCAGCATTTCTTTACACCAATCCACACGAGCCTTTTTTTGAGCGATTGTCAAATTATGCGGGATCCAACGAGAACAAACCTTTTTTACGGCCAGGTGTTCATGCAATATCGAATGTATGCTGGTGGGAGAAATGCATAGGCATGCCTCTATCTGAAGGTATGTTACATGACGGTCTTGCATTATCAGTTCACGTACGGCATCGATGTTTTCTGGCACAACGGCTGTTTTTGGACGACCTTCACGGAATTCGTCTTTGAGCGAGCGTCGGCCACGACTGAATTCGTTGTACCAGTTTTTCACAGTGCCATAGGATGGTGCTTCATAGTCATACAAAGACTTTAGTTCATCGATGCACTCGTCGTAATAATCCACGTCGAAAGTTGTGAAAAATGATCGCACGAAAATGTTCACGAGTTAATTCCATTTTTTGGCCGAGATGAATTTTCAATTCCCTGTAAATAAAACAATTCACGATTAAATGACAAAACGTTCTAAGTGATGTTATGCTAAAAAATGTCAAACTTTCTAATGGAAATGTCAGATTGCACCTGGCAACACTTAGTGTGGCCTAGTCCAGAAATATATATAGCAACCTACGTAGCCTCTGCGACGCAGTTATCCATGTTTTTAGGGTTACAGTTGAGGGAGGAGAGAATTTTTGCGTGTCTTTGTTTGTTTGGTTATTTCATATATCCGTCCTCTCCGAGCCTTAGAGTGCAGAAAGAAAAAAATTTACATACATATGTATCTACAACTGAAAAATGTATTTAAAAGTAATTAATTATAAATTAGACAAAAGTATCTGAGCTAAAAGTAAGGTTTCCTTTTCAAAACAAATTTTATATATTTTGTTTTTACTTTTAATTATAAGGCATTTTCGCTACTAGGACTGAGCATTTTATATTTATTTTCAATAAAACTTAGGACTAAACTTTCTTTTTTTATTCTTTTTTCTGGTAATGGGGATTAAAAATCATATTTTATTAAGATTTCTGAAATTACAAAATTAAAAAAATGTTTAAACCAATGTTTGTTAGTTTTTTAGTGCATTATTTGCAATGCTGGTTGGGTTAGTACTAATTTACCAATACCTCATGTAGCCAATGAGTATTTTGTCCTACACAATTTACTCTACAAGAATGTGGCCTGAATCCATTTTCTAAGCAAAGAGCAATTGAAAAACTAAGCTCGAAAAAATCGTTGCTCAAACAATTTCGAGGTAACTAAGAACTAGTATGCACACAAATATAAGCACAAGTAATTGATTGGAATGTTTAGCTTACACTTTAACTAATGGCTGGTGCAGTGAATTGCGTGGCACACATGCGCGCCGACAAAGCGAAAAAAGTGCCACACATACACTTATCCAGTCATTAGAGCATTGCTACAAGTATTAATCTAATTCTCGCGCCAACAGCGACGGTGGCAGTTGTGCTTAATGTCTGCTTAGCGGGTGCAAATGTGCAAAAAGCTTTGATGGAATACCAGCGATATCTGTAAATACTCAAATCAATATTATTGGACATAAAGTGGATTTTCGAACGTTAAACGTGTAGACGTTTGCGTATTTTGCATTGGAAACTTTCAAGTTTCGAATTTTTGAATTTTTTTACAAATATTTATTTTGTAATTTATTTCAAATATATTTTATGTTGCGTTTTACTACGTCTATTCATATACAAGTGTGGAAATTTTTGTTTGTTTTGGCGCTTGAGATCTAGTTCTGATATTGAGCTGCCAAGTAACAAAGCCTGTTTCTTTCAGCATTTACTAATTTAATGCGCGAAAATAGTGTAATAAATATATTTGTTTAAAATTGTTTATGATAAAAAATTCGTGGGCGCGTTAGCCGATTTCAGCAGTCTCATTACTTTTTTTTGCAATAAAACTTTAACTTTTTCACTGAAACCTGGTTATACCTGCAGCTAGTTACTTTAAGACGGTTAAATGTTGGTAGTGTCTTTTCGATTGGCATTTGAAAATTAATTTACGAAAAGCCATGTCGGCCACCGATTGAGGCGTGAATGTTCAAAACGCACGATTGCCTCATACAGCTACAACAACAATTGAGTAGGCAGTTCACTTCGTTTAGTTGGTTGACTGACTGGCAGGGTGTCTGCTGCGCATGCGTTTGGCGCAGCATTTTTTGCCTCAAGTTTCGGTTACGCGAGCGGCCGCTACTTCTTTCTTTGCGCTCGCCTCGCGTACCAACCAGTTGCTGCTTGTTAACTGTCACTTGCTGGGCGATTTTACTGTTTATATTGCGAATTAATGGGCCGCCTAAATATGTATGAATGTGTGTAATTGACCTTGTCAATTACAAAGCAAAAGTCGAACAGTGTCTCAAGTGGACAGACACACACATTTATCCAATATGCATGTGAAAAAAGACGAAAAATACCGTTTGGATATATTTAAAAAACGCACAAAGTAATTCATACGATGACAAGTGCCATTCGCTGTCACTTCGTATGCTCCAGATTTGCAAGTCAATTTACACATAGTTTTTGTAAGAGAAAACAAAGTGAAAAGCAAGTTTATGAAAACCTCTTACAGGTAGTTTTATATAATTGAGTGTTGTACTGCGCTATTGCCACTATTTATTATACTTAAATTAACGTTTGAGATTTACTTATGTCCATAATGGATATTTAAAGGCGATATTTAGTAAAAATTGTTTATGCGCTACAAAAATGTGTTCAAAAATGCATTGACCCTGTAGGAAAAATTGTGCAGCATAGAGTTTTGTTTTATTAAATTTACAGAACTAACATTGCTGAGAACAATATTTGGAAACTATTAATCTTACATAAAAAATCAAATGAATTGATCCCTACCGTAGTAAAACACATTTTTTGGAGAAATTCGTTTTTTTTATTCAACATAGTTCCCTTCAAGAGTAATACACAGATTATAGCGATTTTCCATATCATTTTGTTTGTAATACGATTTCTTCTTTGCTCCGAAATGAGCCTCAGTTTCGGCGTTCACCTCTTCATTCGACGAAAATCTCTTCCCATCGAGCATTAATTTGAGATAGTGAGAACAGGAAATTGTTGCTGGGAGCCAAATATGGTGGATGCGCAAGCAATTCGAAAACCAATTCATGGATTTGCGCCATCGTTTTTACTGACTTGTGACACGGTGCATTGTCTTGGTGTAATTGCAATTTATTTTTCTTCTATTGTTGCCATTTTGCGATGATTTCGTCCATCAAACGTGACAATAACATTATCGCAGTTGATGGTCCTTCCTTTTTCAAGATCGTCAATAAAAATTATCCACGCGCATACCAAAATAGAGCTTACTGTTGCGGTTCAGTGTCAATGCAGTACAGTCAGATGATTGTCGATTGGACTTCGGAGTGATTTGATGGAGCTACATTTCGTGTATTGTCACATAACGACGCAAAGACTCGGGTTTATTACGCTTGAACATCTGAAAATACTGCTCCAACTCATCATCCGATCATCAACTCGTCGTTGTTTTTTGTCAAAAGTGAGTTCGCGCTGCGCTTACTATAGCTTTCTTATACCCACATATTTGGGAACGATATGTTGTACACTTTCAGTTGATATCTTTAGAGTGCCTGCTATCTCGAAGAACTTCACTTTAATTTACGGTCATCGCAAATTTTGAGAACTTTTTTCATGTTTTCGTTGGTACCAAATTCTTTCAGGCGTTCATCGTTTTCGGTGCTCATTTCACCACGTCTAAACTTACCATAACAATCCTTGATGATTGATTTTCCTGGGGTAGTGTTCGTAAACTCATCATCAAACCAAATTTTACTTTCAGCTGTATTTTTTCCCTTGAAAAAGCAATATTTTATTAACACGCGAAATTCCTTCTTATCCATTTTTTAACAATAACAAAAGTTGCTTCACTCAAAATGATATAATTCACAAACTAATGACCCGACAGTTGTCAAATGTATATCAGGGTTAAGAAATCATATGGATCATATTAGTAGCTCCATCTCTTTATAAAGCCAGTGACTTTTGAATTGAACTATGTTCTTTACTTTACTGGCGTAGACACCGCTTATGCGATTATAGCCGAGTTAATTGAACTATGTATTTATTCAAAATGTATTTAGTACACCGAAAGCCGTTAAAGTGATGGTTGAACCAATTGAATTGTTTTTTTTTGTTTCATAGCAAATTCGCAGTGTTCAAAGCAAAGAACAAGAAAAAACGTTATTCGTTTGCAATGAAGCTATAATATTCCGAACAAATAAAAAAACTTCCATATAAGAACTTGATTTTAATGGTTTAGTTTGTAAGGCAACTATATGCTTAGTGGTTCTGGGATTGTAGCCTTGTCCTGGTAAATAACCTGTGACACATTTTTATAAGCTTCCTTGTCGAATAAAAAAGTACGAAAGGACTTGCTTTTGATCGATCAGTTTGTATAACAGCTACATGCTAAAGTGGTCCAATACCGGCGATTCCGATATATTAACAGTGTCTTAGAGAGAAAAAGACATGTATAAAATTTTAGATCAATATCTCAAAAACTGAGCGACTACTTCATTTATATATAAACAAACAGACGAACAAGGCTAAATCGACTCAGATCATACTGCTGGTCATTTATACATATATACATACTAGGGGATCCAGGTACGCGTTGCTTTGGTATGCATTTTATACCATTACTACGAATAAAGGCGAAAACGTTTTTGTCGGTATAAGAATCCAAGGGATTGTACTTGAGATTTAATTTTGAATATGTTCATACAAAGAAATTTCATTGGAAAAAATAACGAATTTAAGGCTGCCTTCTCAATGTCTGGTTACCAGTCTTTCGGTACAGTTAATATAAATGTCCGCTTAATAGATTGTACTTTATAAATAACAAATCAACTATATGCATGGTTAGTGTAGGTGTCCGCTTCACAGGGCGTCCATGTAATATAGCTTTCACTATATTCTTTATTTATGAATTATTTTTACTATCCTATCTTCTAAGTTGGTTCGAACTGGACACAGTGTGCTAAATTTTACTAAAATCGGTTCAGTGGTTTAGGACTCCATCGCGAACAAACAACGTGACGCGTACTTTTTTTTTACAAAGGATGTAACCTGCTTTATAATGTTCAGTGAATACAATATCGGTATATAAATAAAAAAAGTTTAGGAGGCTTAGAGTTGAAAATGTTTTTAAGAAAATTTGTATCCTGTTAATTTTTTTTCTGTGATTAAAATGTCTACCTGTTCGAAAATTATTGGGAAAGAAAGATTAAAAAGATAGCCTACATTAAATATGCTATACATCAATAGACTTTGGAAATATACCTGCTTTATATACTTTTTAAGAGATTCGCCACTTTTTACATATTTAATCTAATAAAATTGATGGTATTTATGAACGAATCACCGTAATAAACACTAAATGCTTAGCTTAAAAAAACAACCAGTGGCATATTCATATGTTTGATAATGGTTGGTACCAGTCTCCCCTTTTTATTGAATTAAATTTATAACAATTTAAAAAAATAAAATAAAAAAATGAATACTATCGAACAGAAATCAAGTCACTTGAAGCAGTTTCACTACAAATTCTTTCAATATTTATCATCGCGGTGAGCAATTTAGATAGGTTTTCAACTGATATGGATCCTAAGATACGAAAGATGGAAAGACAAGAAATGTCTGATCAACTAGTTAGGCAGAGACACTCAACCGACCAGTCACTTTTGTCTTCTGAGGATTTACAGAAACCAGCTTTATGTCTACAAAACACAGTTAACCCCAAAATTCGAAAAAAAATCCTAAATTGCGGGGTTCTCGAAGTAGGTAATATGAAAAAAAATAAATAAATTCTTTTCATTTCTGTTTCTTACTTCTAACTTCTTACAAGCAAATGCGAATCGCGATCACTTAAATTCTTAGCATAAAAACTCGCCAAATAACACACAAAATTTCATAGATATTTCTGACTTAATTAGTCAGCCAATTAACAAAGTCCACAAGCAATTCATCGACATTGACGAATTGCAGACAATTGATATTTTATTGACATATTTCGAACGCATTTATAAAGTGCTTAAGTTTAACATATGGTAGTTCTGAAAATGTTATTTATATAATGATGTGCATTTAACATGCTCGCTTTTTAATGGGCTTGCTAAGCTGCGCATATTTCTTCTAGGTTGCCGCAGTTTATTGTGCTTGCAGTCGCAAGAGTTTCAATGGAGAGTCGATTCGTATCTTATAAATACACCAGCAAAATATGTTGTTCAAGATGCTTTAAGGTTTTATTCACTTAATGTTTGTATAATCTATACGCACATAATCACTATAATTTTTTTTTTTTTACGTTCGAGCGGCCATTGAGATATTTAAATGCTCTATAAATATATGTAGATGATATTGTTGTATCTTATATTGATTTATACGTGATAAGGCTTTTTCTTATGGAAACCCGCAGTGGTAAGACAATATGGTATATCAGCAGTGGCTTGACCAGCTCCCAGAGAAAGTAATTCATAGTACGTAAATCACATGTCTAATGTGGCCAAGGTGATCCAAGTGGAGGTAATTTTTTCAAAAGCCTTTTTTTGACAGAATACGCGTGAGTCGTGTCAAGTTGCCATGTTATTTTTATACAGTAATGTTTGACATTTCATCATGAAAAGACTTACGACTTGACAAATCATCTAAATTTATAATGAAAATTCACATTCTATAAAGAATGTGTTTTCCTCAACTTTTGGTCAACAGAATCGGCCTACTGAGCGTACTATTCGCAACACTATCACCCATCTTGAGACTCATCATTCAATATTGGATAATATTCGACCGAATAGACCACTTTTGCAGCAAATCGGACGAATGGAACGACTTGACTTGAAGCGTTCAGCGTTTAAAATACTTCAAAAACTGACGCCACTCGACCTTCCCAAGCGACATAGCTTTGCTCTAGAGGCTCTTGAAAAGTTCCAAAAAAATCCGACGTTTTCGAGCCAAATTTTACGCAGCGATGGGTAAGTAAACAAGCAAAATTACCGCATTTGAGACAAAGAGATTCAGAGCTGCTATTTCATCCAAAGAAGAATAACGATTTGGTGTGGTTTGTGGGCCGGTGGAATCATCGGTCCATTTGGATCTTGCCGGTGAGAACGTAACCGTCAAGGGCGACCATTATTGCGTCATGATAACCGACTATTTGATGTCTGAAATTGAAGTTCGGGATCTGGGCGACAATTGGTTTCAACCAGATGGCGTTACTTCCCACACATCGCACCAATCAATAAGTTTATTGACAGAACATTTCGGTGAGCAGATATTTTCACGGCTTGGGTCGGTGGATTGGTAGCCAAGATCTTATAATATCACACCGTTAGATTTTTCCTGATTGGATATGCAAATTCTAAAGTCTATGCGGGCAATTCCGCTTCGATTCAAGTCTTGTAGCGAAACATCACGCGCGTCATTCGCCAGTTTCCTCTCGAAATACTGGAGCGAGTCATCGAAAATTGGCCAACATTTGAAAGAAATAATCTTCAAAAAATAAATGCCGAAGAATGTTCTTTCAAATGATAATAAGTGTCCACCATTAAATTTAAAGCTTCTGTGTTTTTTCTTCGAAAAGTTGGGAACCTCAAAATGGGTGACCCTTTATTTAATATTTGACTGAAAAGTTCGATTATTGAAGGTCTCTAAATTCAGTTTTTTATGTATGTCGTATTATCAGGTATTGCTGTTTTGAAGTAGCTTACAAAAAATTAGATCGATAGTTCATAAGGTTCTTGAAAAAACTTGCTTGCAACGAGAATCTTTGAAAATCATTATTTTGAGACAATCGCATTTAAGTTTTGGTACGTGTTTAGTGAAGTGCACAGTTGACAGCTGTAGCGTGTTGGCCCTAGTGCCCAGACTTTTATGACATTCGGAAGATTAATTTCAAAGGGATATACTTTGAGGAAAGGCAATAAAATATATTCGATTATTTGACCAACAAAATTGTATATAACCGCTAAGGTAATTAAAAATAGACAACATTATTTATGTATTGAAAGATTTTTTAAAATATTTACATTTATAACCACTTTCTATATATTTTTAGGCAATTAAGAGATTTTTCTTCAAATCCTAGATCTGTCGCAGAAAATCATTTTGAAAAAATAAAGGATTTTGGATCTCGAGATAAAATTGAAGAATATTTTTTTTATGGTTGTGAGCCTTTACAATTGATGCCAATTTTAAAGGCAACTAACAGTTTAGCACCTATTTTGGTTGAATGCTAAAGAAAATATTTTTCAAGAAATTAGTTCTGGCAATAATAAAGTTATCTATACATAATTTGGATTATATCAACAAAATGGCTATTAATTCTGACCAGTGCACTGTCTGCCGATAAATTTACTTTTACTTCTGTATACTAAATACATAATATTCAGTTATAAATTTAGTATGTTTGCAAGATATAAGGTTCTCTAATAGAATATGGCCAGCTTATATCTTCGAGCATCAAAAATGTTAATGAGTAAAAATTCCTATTCAAATCCACGCGTTGGCAGTTGGCAGTCAACGTGTTAAAAACACGTGAAAAAAAATAATAAATTATCAAACTATTTTTTAATTAAATTTTTACATTTTTTTCTCCAAGAAAACGGCGCATCACCTTCAATGAATTAACATTACTTTTCGACACGTTTTTGTTCGAACGCAGCATTAATCGGCCAAAAAGTTAAGCTTAATTATGGCTTTCATCGTTTCATCAGAGAAATCAACTTCGCATTATTATATTTATTACATTAAAATTCCATTCAACGATAATTTGAACATTAGCGAAAATATTATAATGAAATAACAGCTTAATTTGGTTAATGCAAAGATTTTTTTTTAAATTTTTTTCAATTATAACCTTGCGTTTAGGCTGTTTATACCTACGAAGTGAATGTTAGAAATACGAAAAACTTGCTTACTCTTCGACTCCGCATCTTCCGAATTGCCCTGCTAATGCCCTCATCAGCTATTGCTTAGCCGCTTCACTTGATTGACAGCTCAACTGACAGAGAAGAGGATAGTCGATAATCAAATTCGGCTGAACGAAACTGTCGCATGTCGCTCTCAATTTGGTTGATATACGCTTTTAAAGATGTTGGTACCAAATTGGGACGAAACATGAGTTTCAAGCTGTTTAAATGTCAAAATGACAAACACTTGCTATGTGCCAAAAAGATTGATATGGCGGTATTTTGATGTAGACATGTATGTGTACAAGTGCTCGGATACACATGTTTTCATTAAACACTAGCCAAAATGGCGCTAAATACTTAATTAAGATAAGTCACTTAGTTTTGAATGGTAATGGAGTGATAACCAAGAAAAAACGTTAACTTGATTATCTTGATTTTAAATTGTCAGTTTATATGGCAGCTATATGCTATAGTCGTTCGATCTCAATAATTTAATCGAAGATTGTAGCGCTGCATTGGTTAGTATTATATATCAAATTTCATAAAAATAATTTTTAAAATACATATTTAGTGTGATTGATTAGTTCCGAGAAATTAGCAGTTTCTTGAAAAAACTAAATGTGTGTAAAATATCACGCCGATGTCTCATAAGTCAAAAGATATTCAAAAGATGGAAGGACTTAAAGATTTAACCGGGATTGAGCAGTATAAAGTTAAGCAGGAACCAAAGAAAGTCCAAATTAAATCATAGTTGAGTGAATCAAGGTCTGTCGCAAAAGAAACAGGACTGTTAAAATATACAAAAAAAAATTAATATTTTTCAAAAGTTATATTTTTTTATTCAAAGTAGTTTCCTTGTGCTTCGATACAGCGTTTAACCCGGTCAATTAGCATTTCAAATAAGTGTTTAGTGTCATTTTTCGGAATGCTCTTGAGAATATCGGTCGTCGCCTTTTGGATAGCTGAAATGTCCTGAAACCAGTGTCCTTTCATGGGCAAATGAAGTTTTACAAATAGGTAAAAATCACAAGGTGCCAGATCAGGTGAGTAGGGTGAGAAATTAATGGTTAATATGGAGTTTTTTGTCAAAAAATCAGTGACAAGCGTCGACCGATGACACGGCGCATTATCGTGCAACAGGTGCTAGGAACCTGCCTCACGGTATTGTGGTCGAGCACGACAAATGCGTGACAAAAGACGCTTCATAACACCAAGGTAAAACACAGCCAGCTTGGACGAACTCTCGGAGTACAATACCCTCGGAATCGTAAAAACAAACCAGCATTGTCTTTATTTTTGACTTCTGGAGACGACTTTTTTTCGGTGACTTCTTATCGTCACAGAGATCCTCACGACCTTCTTTGAATCGGTTAAACCACTCATGCACATTACTACGGGATAGACACTGATCACCATAAACTTTTTTCATCATTTAAAATGTTTCAGTAAACGTTTTCCCAAGTTTAAAACAAAATTTAATATTTGCTCTTTGTTCAAATTGCATTTTACGACCGATGACCAAAAGCTGCTGTCACTTTTTGATCGATAACATCGATTGTAGTTATCCAATTGTCTTAAAATTTTTACGAAATGTCAACAAGAGATCAAGCGTTTTATTTCATATACCCACCAATATGTGGCGCCATCAGAAACAGTTATATTTAAAAAGTTCTGTTTCTTTTGCGACAGACCTTGTATATTCATAACCGGAGTAACGATCAAATCATACTTTTTTGCCCACATACACTCGATTACTAATAAACAAAAGTAATATTTGCGTAAATGTTTATTTGTTGGTTCCGTTTCGTATGTGCTGAAATGCTGTACTGAACTAGTTTCCATTGGTATAATCAATATTTGAAGAAGTTAAACGGTCTTTGATAGTCCAAGGGACTGAAAAAAGGGAGGAACATATTTTTTATCATTTCTATTCACACTATTTAATATATTTTCGAAAAAAAAATAACGAAAAATTCGTATACATTATTTCATATCGATTAATATTTTTAATATTTTAAAGGTATTTCTTGTTTTTCAATTTAACAACATATTTGAGGTATTTACAACCGCCATGGCGTATGAGCAACATTGACTTTGGTAATGAACTAGCTGCGCATTCACTCTAGGCGCCAACAAAAGTACATATGTAAAACATGCAAATGCGTGACTACACATCCTTCATGCAACAGAAACTGCACTTGCACACGGCAACTGTCCGGTGCTTATAAGCGTCTAAGCACCTAAACTTGATATATTAATAAAGCTTAGTCGATACTCGCATGTTTGTACTATTCGTAGTTATTTATATATATACACGTACATATTGCAGCTTGTTTAAAATGCACAAATGTATGCGGAAGCCTTGAGTTTTAATTACCCTCCAATGACTTGTGATTGCTTCTGCTTCTGCAATTTGACGCTACACTTTACTTTAGCCATGTTGCGGTGATTTAATGCACTCGCCAATAAACTATAAAGCAACGTTCGGGCATAAAACTGGCTCTGACGCTGTCCATTAAAAATAAAAAAAGCAATGCATTGCATTTCTATGCGGTTGTAAATATGCTTAGCGCTTCAGCGGTTAACGCGGCGTGAACGTGTTGGCATCACATTTTGGTGTAAATTGACAATGGCATGACAACTAAGCACTTGCGGTTTATATATACATACCTATATGTATATGTTACTCTTTAAATATAGAAATGTGCCGCCAACACGCTTCTTACAATTCCAATTCATTTATGCTATAAAGCTTCGTTTAATGTCTGTCTAATGTGAATAGCTGTAGCTGTCAGCTGTCAGCAGTCAGAGACAGGTGTTGTTCACCACATTGCGCGTAAAGCCAAAGTGAATGATGTAAGAAGCGGAACAATTTGAGTTAAAAATAGAGTGACGAATTTAAAAATGATTTTGTGAGTTTGTGCGAACGTGAACTTTATTTTGTGTATATAAAAGCGATTGAAATTAATACCCCTATTATAAATGGATATTGTCATATTGGCGGAAAAGATTTTAGCTTTGCCATAAAAGAAGGTTTACTTCACACGTTTCGGCACCAGTTCGATAGAGTGAAGGTACGTTTCATGAAAACCACCCATTAAAAAAAAATACTAGAGGTACCTCCACTGTTAGACCAATAATTGGAAAAATATTTTAAAAATTTGCATGAAATTTGGGAAGTATTATAATAAACTTATGTATAAACATAGAACCAAGTTACCATGTTCAGACCAACACATAATCACAAGATTTCACCTTACAAAAATGACAGTTCTTAATCTCGTCTCTCTCCTACGATCTTGGTGGCCAATCGACCTGCCCAAAACGTGAAATTATCTACTCACCGAAGTGTTCACTCAATAATTTTGTTGCTTGATACGATGTGTAGGAAGTGGCGATCTTACCAGCATCGTTTTTGAAGAAATTTTTGAAAAAATATGGACCAACCACACCAAATTGTGGTTTTTTCTCGAATATCTTCAGATTGCTCTCCTACTACTACAGTTTTGCTTGTTTACATACCTATTGAGTCAGAAATGTGCTTTACCGCCGGACAAGACTTAAAATGTACCAAGTCGTTCCAAACGTCAGTCCGGAATGCTGCGAACGACGTCGAATCGACTCTCCACGGTCTTTACTCTCAGCTACGGCTGCTATATTTTCTTCACTGCGTGCTGGACGTGTTATATTCGGTCGAGTACTAAGCAATAATGTATATTGGGTCTCGAAATGAGTAATGGTGTTGCGAATAGTATGCTCAGTAGGCCGATTATGTTGACTATAAGTTGAGCGAAACACTTTTTTAAAACACTTTTCATAATGAATGATGAAATGCCAAACGATACTGAAAAATTAGAGTGACAGCTTGACACGACTCATGCCAACAAAAGGCTATTGAAAAGTACCTCTACTTGAATCACTTGTTGTATAAAATGCGGAATGGCTACCGATTACTCAAAGTTGTCCACGTCTATATCCTTTATTTGCCCTGTCAAATATTCATATATTTCGAATTTGTTGCGCTTGAGGTTTCGAACAAGGTTTTACGAAGAAAATACAACAATTAAGAATTATAAATTACGCCTCACTCTCTGAGACAGCACTGACATCTTGGTGATTGTCATTGTATTCTAACGTTGAAGACTGGCAAGACATAGATTGATTTCTACTATTTTTGCAAAAGAATTGGGACATATCAGTGACACTATAAATATCAAAATTCTAATTTCATTAATACTATGAATTAGGCTTATATGAGTTGCGATTTTGACCACGCTCGATATTGTGAGTCTCCAAACTTGGTTACGACCGGCTATTTTTACAACATTCTATAAGTATATTCGGGTGAGTAAAACAAACGAAATTTTTTTTTTCGCTTGCTGCTCTTAAAAATAGCTCCTTAGGTATCGCTAAGGAAGTCTATTCAAGTATGAGCTCTTAATTGTAACGGGAAGATAATTCCGTTTCCGGAAGATGAATCCATGTGTAGACGCAAGTGAGGAAGTTCTCTGAGCGCCATATGGTACAAGCAGCTCACGACTTCCGGTCTCAGACCAAATATCCTCTGGGGGGCCAAAAAACATCATAACTCAATAAAACAAAAATCATAAATTGGAAAACACATAGTTTTGTAGAAAATTATTTGCTTTACAAAAATGACCGTTGGTATTATAAAATAGTAACTCCTTAATTGGTTCTAATGCAAACTTTAGGTGTACAAAAAACTATGTGCTATAATAAGGGCCACACTTTGCAAGTTTATACTAAATGATCAGCTGTTGATCCGTTGACTGAACATCGACTATCTATAAAGATATTAATAAAAAACGATAAAACCGTTAAAAAAAGTGTTCTTGACAGTTATGAAATATTTTTATCAGCTTTGTTCATTTTGGTTTTGCACATAACATCAATTAAACTAATCAATTTTCGAAAATTACGAGACTTAAACACGGCAACACCTGATATTCAGCATGTGCGCACATCTGTGTGTGTATGTGTGTATTTATGTGTATTTATGAGCGCATGCATTTATGCATGAATGTAGGTTTCAAGTAAAAATTCTATGCGCTCTACGCAGGTTTAGTGGATTCGTGCATGGATCGTGCATTCGGTGTGTACATTCACTTCCACTCGTTTTGAAATGCTAGCAAATGCCCCACCGCCGTTCTGCCTTTATCTCGCAATCATTTATCGTTTATATCATTTTATGTTATTGCATAGCATTTGTCAATATTGTCTATCAAATTAAAATGAATGTTCTTATAAGAGCGCTCAGCATTATTGACAGAGTTTTCGCAAAGCGAGATTGAAACAAATGCTGGTTTATGCGCTGATTGACGATGCGTTAAACTGAATCGTTGTCGTTTTGTTTTAATATACGAGTTTAGTTAACAAAATAAAAGTAATGACTTTAAGTAATAGCTTTTTTATTTTCGAAAGCTTTTAATTGCAATAGATAAAGACAATATTTATTTTATCGTTTAACTATTTAACTTAAAAATGTTGAGAATTTTGGTTATAATATATGCTATGGAAACCAGCTTAACAATTGTTGAAGAATTGCTTCGTGAGTTACAGCATTTTACTGACTCATGTTTCGGTATTTTGAAAGTAAGGATAAAAGCTTTTTTATGAAAAAAATCGTTTAGTCTCTTCGTACAGGTGTTAATTGATCACTTAACCGATCTTTGTTCGTTAAGTGATACAAACTAGAAATCTTAATTTACTATATTAATTCTTAATCGAGTTGAAATCGTGTTGAAACTGGGATGAAATTTTCTGTTTCGGGTCACACTATAAATTTGGTTGTACTTAACCCTACCGGTTGTTGTCTAAGCTGTAATTTTGGTAGTGAGCATTGAAAAAATAGCAATCAGCTGATGAATTTTAATGACCAGAAAAATACAAAATGAAGAACACAAGCAAGTGTAACAGCTGATCCTTAACCGATCTTATTACAGGGTCCGGCATTCGAAGTGTAACCAATTAAAAGAGCAATAAATTCGGTTTGAAAAATTATTTTTATTTATTTTAAAGTACAAAATATGTGAAAATAATCATAAATTCAGGACCAATTCACTTTTGCTTGATATGACCACCTTTTGTCTTAACTATGGCCTTGAAAAGGTAAAAAAATGAATCGCAAGCTGCCCGAAAGTGACTTGCCAGTATTTTGGCCCACTCACGGTTGTTGAAACGTCCATGGTTTGCGACCGAAATGTTTGTTTGCCCACGGCTTCAAAGCAGCCTCCAGAACACCCGATAATATGTCGCATTTACTTTGCCGCCAGGCTCGATGAAAACAATTGGAGAGCGCCTATCTGCGATGACAGCGGCCCAAACCATTATTTGCGGCGGGTGCTGCCTCCTGATGGCCAACCCATGACCTAAATGCTTGTATGAACGGTTGGTCAAGTAAATCCTATCATTTTGAGAGTTTACGAATTGCTCAATTGGAAAAATGTTTTCGTCAGAAAACACAATGTTCGGAATTTGACCGCTTTCGGCCAAGCGAAGCAAGTGCTCGCTCTCTCAAGTCTTACTTGTTGCTGCTTCGGTGTGAGATCATGGGCCTTTTGGAATTGTAAGGCTTGATCGTGAACTCATTTTTCAATATGCGTCAGATGCTGCGGTCAGATATTTTCGGTTCTTTAGCTATTTGATTTGTACTTCGTCGTGGATTTCGCTCAAGTCGCTTCTTCACTTTCCGAACCATCTCACGTAACGTTGCAGTCTTTTGATGACCATCTCCATGGCGTTTTGCGATGCTATCAGTATCATTGTAACGAGTGATGGTGCGATAAACAAAAACTTTATTCACATTAAGGTGTTTGAGCTCTCGAACAATTGCTGGCTGTGATTTTCCAGCTAAATATAAAGCAATCACACTATTAAGTTTGAATTCCATCGCTGATCACTTTTTTTGCGTTCACTTTTGGAAAAACGCTTTTGTACACTTGTGAACAATACTCCGAACTGTCATTCAGCAAATTTATAAACAACTGATTCCAGTGCGACAGCAGCGCGAACGGTGTGAAGTTGGTTACACTTCGAGTGCCGGATCCTGTTGTAAAATACAGCTCCATAATGGTATATAATGCTGTATAATACAACAATAAAGCGAAAAATCTTGAAGGAAAATGTACAAAAATCAATATTATAGTAGACAGATTATACGATATTTGAAGTCAACTAACCATAAAGAAAAATTATTAAAAAAAAATTTAAAAAGTTGTTTACTACTCTTAGAAAACATTTGGAGACTATTTGAAAACAATTTGAAAATAAAAAGTTTCCCGAAGGTAACTCCTCTAAAGAAGAAAGACGTGGCTGTAAGAATAATGTTCGCAAAAGAACATGTCAGTTGGCCATCTACAAAATGGAGATGTGGACCAATGAAAACAAAATTGCTTAGTTTCGGTGGACCTGGGTCCAGAAAGTATGTACGTACACTACCAAACACATAAGATCATTCCAGGCATACTAGCAAAATTTTTAAACATGGTGGTCTGAGCATTATGGTATGGACTTGATTTTCTTACTATGGCGTTAGTGCTACATATTTGATATATGGCATCATACACTAAACTTGGTAAGTAAAACTATATAAGGGGTTTATGTCATCATTTGTCAGCTAGAAAATGTCTATAAAAAGACGTTTGAACAGGATAATAATCCAAAACATACGACCAGACTACCTAAAGAGCGGTTTGCATCAGAAAAGATCGACGACCAGACCAGAGTAAAAACTGGACCTGAATTCAAACAAACATTTTTTTGGGAAATCTTAAACGAGTTGCAGCAACAGCAAAACCATCAAGAAGAACAAAACTTTGGCTAACGTCAAGGAGGTATATGGACAAATCCTAATGAGACGAGGTCAACACCTAATATTCCGTATGTAACGTCGTTGTATGGATGTAATAAAAAATAAAGGGCTAAGTATCAAATATTAGTGAATCGGAAATATTTACTAAGTATATAAAATTAAAATTTTTAGCTAGATATTTTTTTCTATTTTTCTTTAACAAAATTGGCATTACTATTTTCTCGAAAAGGAGCATTTCTTAATTTTCTTTTTGAATAAATCTTGTTAGTAATATACAAATATATAAAAAAAAATTTAAAAAAAATAAGGGAGGTTTAAGTTCGGGTGCGAACGAAAATTTTATGCTGCGTATTTTTTTATACACTATTCAAGTCCCCAGTTTCCGAATATGTAGAGCTCAGTGCCTGTAATTGACTTTTAACCAAAAAAATCAATGTTTGAGATATATAATTGAAATTTAGAGATAATCCTTTGCTGTTACGAGTAACAGTATGTCCTTGTGTTGAAAATGGGTTGGATCGGATCAATATTTCCCCTAGCCCCCATATATCTAAAATAAAGATTTTAAAACTTACTGATATATCGGCCAATATGTGAGCTATCTTAATAAAATTGAAATCGCGAGTTTTCTTAATAAAGGTGTATTTTTGTGCAAGCTTCATGTACTTGAAAGTATTACGCTGACTTTAATATTTGTAAAATGTAAAATAAGAAATGTTCGGTTAAACTCGAACTTAGCTATGCCTTAATTGTTAAAAATTATAATTTAATAATAAAACTAATGGAGCTAACAGTATTTCGGTGACAATACAAATATACTCATATATACAAATAATCAAACGTCGATGTATGGAGTACAGATACCCACATATGTATACAACAGGCACACATACTATACGAGTTCTCAGTCATCGGTTTTACCACAATTTGACAAATGTTGCAATTAGACCTGAAAGAGCAACCAATCAATCAATCGGATTGAAGGCATAAGCAAGAAGATAAATTCATAGTGAAACTGTAGTTGATCACCAATAAGCCAATTATATATGCTTGTATGTTTGTTAAAGTGAACTCAACCAATTTCCATAAGAGTATTTAGTACTTTTTTCAGCCGACTCCACGTTACTTTAAATTTACTCAAATGAGGCTCACTTTACTCATTAGAGTGGGTCGTTTAATCTGAACCTGCTCTTCGGTGCTGTAAAAATTTCTGCAAAATATTTCAGAAACTGTAAAAAAGAAAAATATCGATTGGTAATCTCTTCTCGTTTTTGGAAATCACTCAGCGAAGTCAAAGAATTCTTAGACAAGTATGTTGAATTCGCATACTCTTTTTTTTCTTTGGTGACCGTCAAAAGTTTGTTAAATCGATCTCGCGTTGACAGATTGCCGACTGAACTTGCATTGTCACTCCCAAATATCCACCGCATTTTCAGGATTTTGCTGGCACCACTGATTTTTCAAGGACAATGATACACTCTGCTATCACAATTAATATGAAAAATGCTTACAAGCTTCAGTACGAAGACCTTAAGTTCTTGAACTCTACAATTAGAATTTTCCATTGCAGTAAACTTTGTCAGATATTCCGACGATATTGGGTTGGTTGATGTGTAGGTATCTAAGCCTGCTGTATGTAAGATAAGTGCAAAGACTTTTCAGAAAGGCCGCAACGTAATTCAATGCGAGAACAGGAAAAGTCATAAAATTTCCGAGTATGAAATATTTTCACAGAAGTAAATATGTTCGGGTTCTGATTGAGAGAAACCTCTCAATTTCGAGAAACACCCGAGGTATAAGTAAACATATGTTCTCATCGAATGAATCTTCATTGCGGATAGGAGAGAAATAATGCTAGAAGTAGTGACATAGATACACAGACAGAATGCATTAATGGTATCTAATTCATATCGAAAAGTGTTCTACCAGAATCGATTAAATTTTTCGAATAACTGTAGAATTTTTGGGTAGATGAGAAATCTTCAGAAGACTCTGTTTATATTTTTTATGAGCATTTTACAGTTAATTTAGTTTACGATTAACCACGATTGGGTTATTGTATCTCTTTGCAAACTGGAGTATTCAACATGATTCATTCAAATAGGTGGATAGGTAGGGTTGATGTCTGACGCACAACGGTCCGTTGTGAAGCCACCGGGATTAAACCGCGTCACTCGTTTATGCCCCTGTAAACTACTTTTTCTTACACAAAGCTTTGCATTTGAATAGAAAATGTTCTATAGGCTCTCCTTCTATACCTATATTATTATAAATGTTGTATACTTCTACTATAATCGAATTTCAATAGACAATTTACATATGCATTTCTTGTTGTAAGCCCACTATTTGCCAGAATAAGAAGGCTTTGTCATTGTGGCTACTAAATAAAACTTGTCGGTTGTGGCCGGGTGTATTTTACCCGTGGACATTGCTGAACACTGAATCAATGTTATGTCAATACTAGTATGCTCCATTAAATAATTGGCTAATAATACACATTACTTATAATAATTAAATATTTATTTATTAAAAAATCAACAATACAATCAAACAAACAAAAAAAAAACTATTTATTCTGAGATAATTCCGGGTTAATTATTGTGATGGAAGACACTGCAGCGGTCTGGTAATCGGAACTCGATTCGGGTATCTAATTTTACTGAAAACACACCAAGACATAGTATCTTATAGAAGAATAATAAGAAGTGTCCTCTCAGTCTAAGAGTTGACTTTGCTGCCAGCTGCTTTTCGAATTTTAGTGCCTGTTAGCAACACCAAAGCTCTAAGATCTCCACTGTTGCATGTAAATACTAGCTGCTCTTTGTATGCTTTCCATAAATCTTACTGCGTATTTCCAAACCAATAGATCTTACGACTGTTGAACATTAGTTATATGGGGTGTTAATCCCCATTTGGGCTCCATCATCGTTTTATATAGGGTTTGTCCGGACTGGATTCAGTAGAGGGCATCCCTCGCCTAACAAACGAGTGGCTGGTCCGTTGCCTCCGAGCACCTGTAGAGTCAGGAAAACAGTTTCGCGCGACGTATTTCTGTGAGTGGTACAAGCCGAAAATGCACCGAATAAATTCTGTGTGAAACTCGATACATCTGCGACTAAAACGTTTGATATAATCAAGCAGTCTTTAGCTTTAAGTAGGCTATAGCTTTGTTGGTTTAGCAATCGGTGGCAGGTCTTTTTGGAGTGCCGGGAAGAGATCGCTGATGAAGACCGGAAGAATGAACAAATCCAAAGTGAAAACGATGCTCATTGTCTTTTTTGTCATCAAAGGTATTGTCCACCATGAATTTGTTCCTCCTGGACAAACCGTTAACGCCATGTTTTACGTGGAAGTCCTCAAGATACTCAAACGAAGGGGCAATCGGGTCCGACAAGTCATCGTAGCCGATTGGAAGTTGCACCATGACAACGCACCGACTCACACCGCCTTTCTTGTGAACAGCTACCTAACCAAGGTCGGCATTCCAACCCTTCAGCAGCAGCGCTACAGTCCAAATGTGGTCACTCGTACTGTTTGGTTGCCTTGCCTGAAAAGATTGCTGAAAGGTGATTCAAGCAGCATGCGCCTCGGCTCCCAAGGCTCTTCCTGAGAATGCCTTCCGTGACGCCTTCAATGCTTGAAAATCGCTTTGACAGCGCTGCATCGACGCAGAAGAAGCCTATTTTGAAAGTTTTTAAAGAATTGTAACGATTGGTTCAATAAATACTTTTAAATAAACTCAGTCCTATTACTTACCGAACAAACCCTGTATGAACTTAGAATGGATGTTATCGACAGCGCCTTCACGTCAAAGAAGGATAAGAGGGCGTATTTGTTTATCTCCAGAGATTTTTCAATCTCTGCCACCACCGAGTTTAGTGCTATTTTTAAGGATTTTCTTTTAGAATGTGCATCTTGCAAAACTGCCAGTTTT
Source organism: Bactrocera zonata (assembly GCA_037783105.1). Lineage (NCBI taxonomy): Eukaryota > Metazoa > Arthropoda > Insecta > Diptera > Tephritidae > Bactrocera > Bactrocera zonata. The sequence goes on from JBAWJQ010006068.1 coordinate 28,806, forward strand.
TCTGGGGTTAATTTGTTTCTTATGTATATTTCTATTGTTATATTCAACGTACTTAAAGGATGGTAAGATACAGTCCTATAAGGTTGTGTAACTAAAGGCTACAGCTTTTGAAAATATTAATTCTGTCGTTATTTCATACGAACTGTGCGTGAATAGATCAAAAAATTAACCGAAATTATCATTGAAATTCATGGAAATGGTATTGAACATCTCTAAAACATCGTTTATCGCATTTAGACCAAACATTTGGGCTTACGAAAGGTGTGTGCACGGTTTGGTCCGCACAAATTGACTGACGATCAAAAATTGCTCAGAATCCAACATTCGAAGGACATCATTAGAGAGATTATTTGACCAAAAATCACATTTTAACCATTAACCACTCCCCGTATTCACCTGGTATGGCACCGTGCGACTTCTTCCTTTACGGAAAAATGCATTTGCCCATGAAAGGAAAGCGTTATGCAGACGTAGAGGCCATTCAAAAGGCGTGCACCGGCATACTGGCGGCCATACCGGCCAACGAGCTAAAACACTCGTTCGACATGCTTTTGGACCATGCAAAAAGCTGTATTGAAGCAGAAAGAGACTATTCGGAATAAAATAAATTGATTTCGCTGAAAAAAGCCATTTGTTCTGTTTTTTTTTTTTTAAGTCCTGTTTACTTTGGAAAGCACCTTGTATTTTACTTTGTATTCGCCGAAACATCAAATACTATGGATAAGAATATATTTGTAGGGATCTCCCATTAGCATTTTTACTATTAATTACTAAAGTGCTAATGATCGATGACTGCGCTTATTCCATAAGATTCTTCGAATTTCACTCTTTCCCTGTTTTCTTTATTTGAAATGACGGAGAGTTTTCCACTAACATTTAGGAAATCACAAGCAACATACTAATCACTTTCATGTCATCATTATGGTTGCCAATATTAATAACTGCTGTTAAATTATTAATTACCGCGATTTATTATTTTTCAAATGTCTTATTTACTTAATCGTTATTGTTATCTCTTAATGTTTTCTAAAATTGCTTTTCACTTCGTTATTTGAGGAAGCTACTCAGCATTGGTTATGCGGAGAATGACAAAAAGCACTTTGTATGAGAACTTAAGGAGTTCCGCGAAAGCGTTACATTAGCGTATTAAAGTTATATTAAACAATATTGGCGACTCAGCTGTTCTCCAAATTCTAAGTAACATTAAATAAACTAATGTAATGGTGAGGTCATTTTAAAGTGCTTGAATTATTGTTAATTACTTATGAAATACTTCTCAGAATTAAACAATAATGCGTCAAGTAAATATTATAACTAAATATAAAGAGTATAAATCATTAAGGTTTTAGTAGTAGATAGTACTTGCATTAAGCGGTCTGTAATAATGACCAAATTATAATGTAAGTGTATTTAGATAGAAAAAGCACTCGAAAATGATTTTAATAACAATGTTTCATCTACTTGATGTAGAGCTAAAATTCGAAAGAAGTTTTGGTAAAATAACATTTTACTTCTTTTCGACAACAACAAAGTCGCTACGGTCTTCGATGAACTGCTTGATGATGGCAGATTCACGCTATACCCAGTAAAAATCATTAACAACACAGTACGTTAATCTAGTTAATCGAATAAAATAACGAATTGCTTTCCGATCCAACGTATTTTCAAGATGTAGATTAAATGAGTAGGTTATCGCCAACACAGAGGCCTATTTTAAGTTATTTTGAATAGTTTTTGCACATTACAGTAATACAATTTGCATAGTTCTTTACGATAAGAGTCATATGATTTTTTTATACCCCCGAACAGGTACTAAGATTGCTATGAAGTTTGTAACACCCAGTAGGAAATGTTGGAGACTCTACAGAATATATATATATGTATATATGGGCCATTCCATCAATTGGCGACATGGTTTTGTACCCGTGGTTCTCCGATTTTGACGAAACTTTAGAATATCATAATATAGACTAAAATAAGAATATCTGTAAACTTTTTAGTGGCCAAAGTTGCTCCATTGTTTTTTGACGCGCACTTCACATTGAGATCAAACAAAAAAATGACTTTTTCTTTTATTTTTTAACGACTTCAAAATTGAGTGAAAAAAATTTTGAAGTTATCCATTTTTATGTAAAAAAATCTCAGCTTTCTGATAAAAATATTTTCAAAATCCAAAAAAAATTTCAAAATCCAAAAAAACTATGTTTTCTCCAAAAATCCCGCTTTTTGTGCTCTTCCCCCACTTTTTTTTCAAAATTGACATTTTTATTCGATTCCTCGTTAAATTTTACATAAGAATCAGTTTTCAAAAATATGGGACTCTGATCCCATGAACAGCAAAAAAAATTCAAAGTTGACACTCAAAATCCAAAAAAAAAAACATTATTTTCCAAAAAATCCGGTTTTTTGTGCTTTTCCACCAACTTTTTTTCAAAATTGACTTTTCCATTCGATTCCTCGTTAAATTTTACATAAGAATCAATGTTCATAAATAAGGGACTCTGATCCCATGAACAGCAAAAAAAATGCAATTGCGCAAAGTTGTCGCTATACGGCGCATATTTTTATGAATGAAGACAGTGATTTCTTCTTAATTCAAGTCTAAGAATACAATTTACGCATTTACCTCTTTCACACAACCTTCTAAGCGGACACACTGCGCAATATAGCGACAACTTTGAAATTTTTTTTGGATTTTGAAAATATTTTGATCAGAAAGCTGAGATTTTTTTACATAAAAATGGATAACTTCAAAATTTTTTTCACTCAATTTTGAAGTCGTTAAAAAATAAAAGAAAAAGTCATTTTTTTGTTTGATCTCAATTTGAAGTGCGCGCCAAAAAACAATGGAGCAACTTTGGCCACTAAAAAGTTTACAGATATTCTTATTTTAGTCTATGTTATGATATTCTAAAGTTTCGTCAAAATCGGAGAACCACGGGTACAAAACCATGTCGCCAATTGATGGAATGGCCCATATATATGTATATATGTAAATAATCAGCATGACCAGCTGAGTCAATATACCCATGTCAGCCTGTCTGCATAAACGTCACGTATTCGCTTAGCTTATGAGATTTCGAGCTGAAAATTTGCACACGTCCTTTTTTCCAAGAAGATGCTAATTTATCGGTACCGCGATGTTGAACCGCTGTGAATGAGGAGGTGTAAAAGAACTTCTTAGAATGTTTGACTGATTTAGCTTTAGCTGGTTGGAAGATATATAAGTTAAACTATTTAGTTCTTAAACACTTCATAGGCTTTCGATTAATTTCGTTTTGCAGGCGTGGTAGTAATCTAAGTTCGCCCATCTGCAATACCGACCTTTCCCGGATGCCAAAGAAATACTTACGCCTGAACAACGTTTACAATTTGGCCTACTGAGTATACGAGGTTTGACAATTAAGTAATGAGACTAAATTTATTGCCGCGCTTGTGGTAAACCTGTGACCTTGAAATTCCCTTTCTCTTTTTCCCGCATCCCTCTCCATTGATATATGTACCATGGCTCTAGCTTGTTTAGTTCGCCTGCTGCGTCAAGTTGTAGTGCTCGTCACGAAAATGGAAAAACGAAATCAAGAGCAACGCGTCGCGATAAAATTTTGCGCCAGATTCAGGGAAACAGCTTTGGAAACGTACGCTAAAATTGTAAGAGTGTAGGGTGATAGTGCTCTTAGTTTCCAATACGACCCGGAAACCAAACGTCAAAGCTCACAATGGTTGTCTCCGTGCGCCCCCGCCCGAAAAAAGCTCGAATGAGCAAGTCGAAGGTGAAAACGATGATTATTGCCTTGTTTGATGGCCGTGGAATCGTCCACAAAGAATTCGTTCCTCCGGGGAAAACTGTGAATCAAGTCTACTATTGCCAAGTACTCGAAAGATTGCGAAAACGAGTCAACAGGGTTCGCCCAGACACTGCTCGTAATTGGATCCTTCATCACGACAACGCGCTGTGCCACACCGCCTTTAGCGTGTCCCAGTTTTTGGCCTCTAAAGGGATCGCCGTGCTGCAACAGCCGCCTTATTCGCCCGACATGTCTCCTTGTGACTTGGTTTTGTTTCCTAAAACAAAATTGGTGGTCAAAGAAACCCATTTTGAGTCGATTACGGACATCCAGGCGACCGTGACGAGGGTACTCGCGGACTTCCCAGTCGAAGCGTTCCAGAAATGTTATGAAGCATGGAAAACGCGCTGGAATCGCTGTGTAGCTGCCCAAGGGGACTACTTTGAAGGGGATGGCAGAGTTGTAGAATAATTTTCAAATATACGGTTTTTATGGTCTCATTACTTAATTGTCATGCCTCGTACAATTTGGAAGGACTATTGTCACTTATGGAGCGGTTGCTTGGGCTGCACAGTGTCACCCATTTTGAGACCCAGCATTCATTATATGATACTATTCGAACGAATTCACCATGTCCAGCACACAGTGAAGAAAATATAGCAGCCTTAGCTGAGAGTGTATAAGAAGACCGAGGAGATTCGATTCGGCGTCGTTCGCAGCAACTCAAACTAACGTATGGAACGACTGACTTATGGAACGACTTGGCGCATTTTACGTCAAGATCTTAAATTGGAAGTGTACAAAGCACAGCTTATGCAAGAACTGAAGCTGCACTTCTCAAGTACTATCGCTTCGCTCTATGAGCTCTTGAAAGTTCCAAGGAGTTCCGAAGTTTTCATGTGTTCTAGTTCTGGCTCAATGGGTTTGTGAACTAGAACAATTGCTGCATTTGGGACGAAGTGCGCTCTGAAAACTCTAGAGCTGCTATTTCATTCAGAAAAAAAAACGGTTTGATTCGGCATGTGAGGCGGTGAAAAATCAATCCATATTTATTCAAAACTAATGGCGGTGAGAATGGAAACGTGTAAGCTGACCGTTATTGCGCAATGATATCCGACTATTTGATCCCTGAAGTTAAAACTCGTGATCTCGGCGACATTTGGTTTCAACAAGACGTGGCCGCTTCCCACACATCGCAACAATCATAGTATTTATTGAGAGAACACTTCGGTGAGCAGATAATTTCGCGTTTTGGGCCGGTAGATTGGTCACCAATATAGTGCTATATCACACCGTTAGACTGTTTCCTGTGGAGATATATATAGATATATACATATATATATATAAAGTATATGTAAAGTTTAAAGTCTATGCGGGAAATCCCGGTTCGATTCAGGCCTAGAAGAAAAACATTATGCGAATCGTTCGTCAGTTAGCAGTCGAAAAGCTCGAGCGAATCATCGAAAATTGGACTCAAAGGATGGACTATACGAGATGTAGCCATAGCCAACATTTGAAAAAGGTAATCTTCAAAAAATAAATGCCAAGAAGTTTTAATTCCAATGATAATAAACATTCCCTATTTAATTTGCAGTTTCTGTGTTTTTCTTTAAAAAGTAGGGAAACTCGAAATAGATCACCCTTTAAAAGTAGTATATAATTTCCTATGCGTAAATATGTACTGCGCTTAGTTTTAAAAAATAATAATATAAATTAACACAAGTAAAAAAGATAAGTAAGATTATGCATTACAAATAAAACAGCAGATTTAACTTTATGGATGAATTCACACTTATCCTTGAGCTTCTAAACATGATTTAACTCAAATACCATACGCGTATACTTATTCAATATATGTAAGACATATGTATTTATATATGTTATGTATTCTTGGTTTTAATAACATAATTAATTTACATTTATAATGTAATCTGCAACTAAATAATCGACAGCTTAGATATAGAAGGGGATTTAAGACTCGACCATATATTAATAGGTATGTGGTTTTTAATGCCTGACATGTAAATAATTGAAAACATACTTACAGATAACTCATACGTGCATTTATGCAACGATCACTTTCATTTATAATTCAACTTGGCATCCAAATTTATTATGTTTGCACTTACAAGGCCTTCCAATGCCAGTTACGCATGCACCTGAGCACATAGTACATATGTATGCACGTACCTACAACATATGCGGACTTACATACGGCTATGTAAAGGCCGTGGTGTTGTGCTTGTCTGCGCTGCGTGGCTGTAAAATCAAACTTGCCGGAATGCCACATGTGGTCACCAGATTAAGCATGAATACACAATACCTTCACATATTTACTTGATCTAACAAGGTACCTGCAACTTCTTGCTTTTTCACCTTAAGCTAATCACTTTTGGGTGGCTAATTAATAATTATACTCAAACACCTCAAGGATACTTAGAAGTTTCTACCACTGGTAATTAAAATTATTTGGCTTGTAATGCGAGAATTTTCGGCTGTCACTCAAGCGCTCATTCAGCCATTCGTTTACCGAATCAAATATGTAAACGAAATTACCAAAACAAATTGTTATGTGTGTCATTTCATCATTTTATAGCCGACGAACAGCTGGATGCCATTTGGCATACAAACACATATACATACTTATGCATGTAAGTTTGAGTGTGTGCACACAAGTACCTACAATAGTTGAGACAAGCAAAAAATGCAAATAAAGTTAAATGAATATTAAAAAGAGGTGAGAAAAGTCAGTCACGCGGACATGCAATGGTACATAAAATGGTGGGGGAGTGCGAAACCGCCAACCATAAGCGGAGATTGCATGCAACTTTTTGCATTATTTCAACTAGCATTTGTACTTCATATACATATTTATATAATCGCATGCTTATATATGCAGATACCTATGTAAATATTTAAGAGATTGTAGCTGCGCAACAGCAATTTAATAAGAGAACTTAAGTGCAGTACTAATGATTAGTATAATCTTAGTACAATAGTCTTCATTGATGTTACAAATTTGGTTTGAGGGTTCTAGGTTAATCAAATTGTGTACTGAAATTATCAACAGTTTAGTCAGGTTAAAGAAGCTGTATTCAAATGTTTTCAGCAGCTACCATAAATTCACATTCCTACATTGTCTTATTATGGTTATGAATGAATATATTTTCTAACGATTATGAATGTATCAACTAAGTTGTTTATCAGTGGATTCGGTTGTATGATATAGTTTCAGATCTCGAGCTGTAGTTAGAATTTTTTTGCTGCAAAATCTTAGAAAATACTTTTTATAATACATAATTCCCTTCCAACCCCACCAAACACACAGCAAAACCTACCAGGCCGTCAACGCGGGTTTGGCCACTATTTGGTACGATTCATCGACTTTCGACTACGACCATTTTCGCTTGATATTGTCGTATGCGATCCATTTATCGTCACCAGGCACTATCCGCTTCAAAAATGGGTCGAGTTCGCTCCGTTTCAGCAGCATATCGCAGGCGTTGATTCGGTCCAGAAGGTTTCTTTGCGTCAAATCGTGCGGCACCCAAACATCAAGCTTTTTTGTGTATTCAGTCTTCTGCAGATGTTTTAAAATGGTTTTTCAGATTAGCTCCCATCTTCTCGTGATGTCACGAGGTGCCACATGCCGCCATAACTCGATGTTTTCCATGATTTGATCGGTATTTTTCGACAGGTCTTCCGCCGGCCAGCTTATCCATGTTGTCGGATCTGAATCGTCGAAACCATTCCTCCACAGTTCGAAGTGATAGAGTATCATCCCCCGAAACACCATTAATCTCACGGAACGTTTCTCTAGCGGATTTGTCTTTAACGAAGGAAAACTTTGAAATAACGCGAATTTCGGCGTTAGTGAACTCCATGTTTACACGTCTATAACTGTTGAACGCAATATCCAAACTAATCATCCTTAGCGTCGTTTTGTGGGTTATGTCAAGAACTTTCAAAGATTACTATACATATTGCCAGATACGAGAGCTTTATACATAGTCGCGAAATTCAAAAGACAAAAAAGCGGAAGGGAGATATTTGACAACCTAAGATATTCCTTAAACAACCGGGCCATGTTAACTAATCTTACTTCAGGAAGTACATGAAAGATTTAACTCAAATATACAAGGTCTGTCGCAAAAGAAACAGAACTTTTTAAATATAACTGTTTCTGGTGGCGACACCTATTGGTGGGTATATGAAATAAAAAGTTTGATCTCTTGTTGACATTTCGTAAAATTTTTAGACAATTGTATAACTACAATCGATGTTATCGATCAAAAAGTGACAGCAGCTTTTGGTCATCGGTCGTAAAATGCATTGTGAACATAAAGCAAATATTAAATTTTGTTTTAAACTTGAGAAAACGTTTACTGAAACATTTCAAATGATGAAAAAAGTTTATGGTGATCAGTGCCTATCCCGTAGTAATGTGCATGAGTGGTTTAAACGATTCCAAGAAGGTCGTGAGGACCTCTGTGACGATCAGAAGTCACCGAAAAAAAGCCGTCTTCAGAAGTCAAAAATAAAGACAATGCTGATTTGTTTTTACAATTCCGAGGGTATTGTACACCGAGAGTTCGTCCCACCTGGCCAAAGGATTAATGCTGTATTTTACCTTGGTGTTATGAAGCGTCTTTTGTCACGCATTCGTCGTGCTCGACCACAATACCGTGAGGCAGGGTCCTGGCGCCTGTTGCACGATAATGCGCCGTGTCATCGGTCGACGCTTGTCACTGATTTTATGACAAAAAACTCCATAATAACCATTAATCACTCACCCTACTCACCTGATCTGGCATCCTGTGATTTTAACCTATTTGGAAAACTTCATTTGCCCATGAAAAGACACTGGTTTCAGGACATTTCAGTTATTCAAAAGGCGACGACCGATATTCTCAAGAGCATTCCGAAAAATTACCTTAAACACTCATTTGAAATGCTAATCGACCGGGCTAAACGCTGTATCGAAGCACAAGGAAACTACTTTGAATAAAAAAATATAACTTTTGAAAAATATTAATTTTTTGTTGTATTTTTTAACAGTCCTGTTTCTTTTGCGACAGACCTTATTGTACAAAGCTTTGGGATTGATATCTCTAAACACACACTTCTAAAAAAAAATATTAGAACTCTTTATTCCATATAAGGTAAGTTGGATCAAGTTATAAAGATGGCTTTATTTAATTTAAATATTTAAATTATTATTATTATAAAGTACATTAATTACAGATTTCACTGTATTAAGTATCTTCAGCCGAAACGAACGAGACTCGTAGTAGACGGTCTGAAAGTGATACTGGTGCTGCTTGAGTAGATTAGATGAGTCAAAATGAAGATCACAAAGCAAAGCTGCGCATGACAACAAACCGAAGTGCAAGAAAATAAAAACATAGCGAAGACAGTATTTATTTTAATAACTACAACAATTGCATAAGATGCATTTAGATGACAGTGACAAGGCAAACGAAATTAAGCGCATCCGAGAGCACAAAAGCCCATCAAAATGTGGACTACTTCCATAATATCAGTAACCACAACAAAAGAGGCGGCAGTCACCAAGCAGCAGCAATAACAATAACAACAATACAACCGAAAAAACAGCAAATGACAACAAGCGTAGAAGTAAGAAAAAAAGAAGAAGGAGAAGTCAAATGACCGAGTTGACTAGCAGCTGACAGCCAGCTCCAACACCGGTTACACCAGCCGCAATGCACAAGCTTATGTACCTACACAGCTGTTAACAACCAAGCCAAAACAACAGCAACAACAATACGACAACAACACGAGTCAGCAACAACAGCATAAATAGCAAAATAGTCGACACAGACGGCGGCAGCAGCGGCGGCGGAGCGAGTTGGCTCAACATACAGGTTGGAGACGGCAACGACGAAGACTTTAACTTCGCGTCAGCTCACCCTCGCCTTTGGAGCTTTTTTTTTTGTTGTGCTGTGCTGTGTTGTGTTGTCGTGGCCTGGCCGACTGTTTGCTTGGCACTTGCTTGCCGGATTATTCGTCGATGTTCGTCGTGTTTGTGGCTTGTGGCTCAAAACCTAACCGTGGCTCAAGTCGATCTTCAGTGCTCGACGGACTCTTAGCGGATGTGGACGGTCTCGGAATTCTCAATACACGAAACGAGTGTACGTGCGTTGTGAGTAGCAATACAGTGGGCAAAATAGCAACAAAGCAACGAGTGTAGCTGCCTTGCCTTTTGTTATTGCTTTCGTTGCCAAGTGTATGAGTGAGTGTGCATATGTGATTATTGATGTTGTGCTGTGTAAAAAATTGTGGAGCACATTTAATACTGTGAAATACGAAAAAAAAAAAAAAACAGAAAAATGTCTTAAATCAATGTTGCTGCTAAAACAACAGATATTTTTCTTAATTAGTTGTTGCTGTGAAACCAAAGCTTTGGCTGAAAGTGTGAAGAAGTCTCGCCGAATTTGAAGAGCATAACTTGTCCGCCAACTCAGTAAGCGGTTGCCAAACTTTCCTACGCTACGTGCTTTCAAAATTTGTCAAAAAACGCTAGGAAGTTTTACTTTTGTGTTTGTTTTTGTTTTTGTTTTGAAGAGCAATGATTTGATTGTGTTGGCGCTGACTTCTGCCATTTGCCCATGAATCAAATATGCATATATAGCTACATATAAGCAGCGCACATTGGGAGAAATGGTCAATCTAGCGGCGCTTTCTTAATAGCTTCTTAAATACAATGAAAAAATGCATTACTTTATTCTAAAAATATGTGTTAATTATTTATTTATATGTTTTTATGTTTTATAAGAAAAAAACAAAACTATTTAGAGTCGGAGCTCTCAGAATTACTGCCGTCAGGTAGATCATTTATATGTAAAAGAAGGTTTTTGACCTCATCATCTATTTCAATGTGATTTTTGGAGTACTTGGAGGTGCTTTTAAACTTAGTTGTAATAATAGGATCTGAAGAAACTAAAAGAGTGTGTATTAAGTCTTCCATTGTATTCAACCTTTAGTTTTTTCGCGTATGGTTCAGTCTATAACTGCGAAAATCTTTATTTCTTGCCTCAAGTGCCTCTTCTTCCATCATTCCTATTAGTAGCGAAACTTTTTCAATAATATCTGCTCCGTGTATTAATATTTTATGTACAGATGGAGGCATATAAAGCCAAGGATATTCGGAAACAAATAATTCTGCTGTATTCCAAGCATATATGCGAAAAGCCTCTATGTTAACTGCATACCCACATGCCATAATACGCAAAATTATACCAAATCTTTTTATAAGTTCTACTTTTACGCCAGTTACTGTAGAGGCTAAAATTGGATGCTGGAAAAATATTCTTGCAGTATTGCCTGATCGTTTCGTGGGAATGTCCACCAATATACCCATTTTTTCTTTTAGCTCAAGTTGAATATTTCTTTTGGTTTGCTAAGCGATTTCTTTATGTCCTCCACGAATTTGCCAATTTTGTATGGGTATTCTATAGGCGATATGAATTGTACACTCAAAGCACCGTATCCAAGCATGGAATGTTGACAATCCGTACTCATACAAGTGCTCCTGTGGTTGTCTCAATTGAACATTATTTAGATTATTCATGAATTTTGGTGTTGCTCCACAAATTTCACAGGTTTTTTGTTCAGAGCTTACAGACTTAAGCATTTTCGAAGCCGTCGAACTTTCTTCAAACAATTTTGAAACAACCTGTGAAGCATTTCTTTTTCAAGCTTTGTAAAGACTTACGCTTGCCGCTACCATTAACTCTTGGTTAGGTGTTTCGTTAACAACTGATGCAATTTTTTTTTTGAGTTTTCATTGTACACTCTGAAAAAGGTTTTTGTATACGGTGATGAAAAGTTGGCTTAGAAATATTTTCATCCAACCATTTCTTATTTCGCTCTTCGAACACTGACATAACCCTATGACATTCTTTCCACTTTTCTACAAGTTTGCTTATGAAATTTCTTAATTGTTTTTGAATTTTGCGAGTTTGCTCATTATACTTTGAGCGATCAATGACGTTAGAAAATATATGATTTTCAACCATTAGAAATTTTTTTGTTGGTACTGGTTCACTGTGCCATATTAAAAAAAGCGTGTGTTTAGACTCTGCCATAGTATCTAAAAAAGGAAAAAAATCAGTAACTTGCAAATACTTGCAGCCAATTTTTGGACAAGACGTAGACCACAACATATTTTAACAAATTATACGATTATTGAATCGAATCCTATCGAATCCACCACACTTATTTTCTACGGAACATTGGATTACACATATAAAAACAATTTGATATAGGACAATTTCTTTTCCATTGTAAAGATCTAAAAAATATATTAACAGACCACAATGACTTTTTTTTTATTTAACACATACCAAATAATAATAATTAAGTCCCAAATCTTATTACAAAATTTTATATTTAAGTTTTTCAGTTCAACAAAGATTGCACTTAAAAATAGGTAAATAGTAATTATTGCACTTGCTAAAATATGTGTTAAATTCGAAAACTCACAGATTTGCGAATATTTGGAACAAAACAAAAAAGAAAACAGAAAAGACCCCGTTAGGAAATAAATTTTCAATAAAACAAACAAAATTTGGAGAATTCTGTATTTAAAAATTTCGCTAAAGCGCCGCTAGATTGACCATTTCTCCCACTGTGCAGCGTTTATATGGAACACGGAACTTCCTGAACGAATGCGGCGCGAGAAACTTGTTGGTTTCGCTCTTTCGGACTTGAGCTGCGCGAAATTTGAGCTTATGTAAATGAAAAAATTTAAATTATAAAAAAAAAAATTTTTTTTTTTTAATAAGGTGTGATAAAGTAACAGTTAAAATAGCTATAGATGCACTAAAATAAAACGTTGAATTCAAGTGAAAGTATTAAAAAAAATTGTCATATTCAAATCTTTAATAGACAATCGAACTAAAATGAAAAAGAATTATTTAGTAGAATAATCATAAACCGTATTTACAAAAATAAACAAAAAATTTCGAAATATTTACAAATATTTATTCAAAAATTAATTACAACGCCTTGCACTTTCAAAATTCGATGAAGCTTCAAGTGAGCACCGCCAACAAAATGAGTGAGAGCCGGTTTCGATTTGCACGTTTGTCAAGCTTAAGTTCACAAAAAAGCGAGCCCAAAAAAAGGGTAGACAACGCGTATACTCCCGCTACTACAACAAAAACGCGTTGGAAGCTCTCCAAACTCGTAAAGCGCTTGCGTCTTCTCCACTCTTTTTCATTATTTTTCTTTTAACAAAAGAAAACAAGCGTTTTTTCTTCATGCGTTTTTCGCTGTTTGCTCGCCGTGAGTGCGATATTTTTTCTCATTATGCGTATGCTTTGCGGGTCGTTGGTCCCTCACGCTGCGCTTGCGCGGCTGGCCACACCACATACATAGCTCCGCTGTACACTGCGCTTGCGTGTTTGCTAACTTCTTTTTTTAATGGTCGTCATTATGCTTGCATAACTTTTTACGCTTTTTTGTTGTTTATTTTCGGTTTTCTGCTTTTGTGTGGTTTTTTGTTTTTTCCTTGAACACTTTTCGCTGCAAAGACTTGCCTTGCCACCGCCAAACCACTCGCTCCAACCATCAGCAAGTGCTTAAAAATATAATAAAAATCTTAAAAATGTTGTTACGAATATTTATTACACGTACAAACATACATATATGTATGTGTGTGTGTGTAAAAGCTACGCTAACGAAAAACGCCAACAAACAATGAACGTGCATTGCGTAAAAAATCGTGTCGGAAGTGGCTGTGAGACAAGAAATGGAAAATATTAATGCATATGAGCAGCGAGACCAAAAAGAGTAGGCAAACCGAAATGCGCTAAAAATAGTTAGCGGCAAGTAAAAAGAAAAAGCAAATGAGCAATTGTCTGCGTACAGTGAAAAAAAATTATAAAATTTAATACTTATGAAAATATCTGTGATTATTTTTGAGTTTAAAAATCAGCAACAACTCTTTGAAATGCGAATTTTTTTTGATAACTATTAGGCGCTAGTTGGCTTTTGCTTTGGCAGTTAGATATTTGAATACACCAAACATATAATTAGTAAATATTTCACGATGTTACAAAAACCGAAAAAAACTGTAAACGCAAAACTAAAAGTTTTCTTCCAAAAGCGAATTGTTTGCGATTTGTCCCAGTTCTGGCCAGTTTCAGGGCACAGATTTGTTAATTTTCAGATGAAACAATTTCATCCTAGAAAAGCTTGATAGAATTTTAATTAAATAATTTTTAAATTCTTCACATTCTCAATACTATTCAGACTTTTGTACGCCGAGTTATTATTTCGATGAACATTTTTTTAGTTGAATTGCTTCAATGCTTTTGAGTTCGGTTTTTATATAGGGCAAATAATTTAGTTAGAAATTATTACCAACATTTTATAGGATTTGCCAGAAAATAGGAACAATTTTAAGGGGTCAGTAAGGTAATCTTTTTTAGTTTTTTGTTTTTGCATTTTCTGTTCACTTATACCCTTAGAATTACTGTAAAAACCCACTTTACCATTGGAAGATTTCGAAAAAGGCCCAAAAATAATAATGCCGCTCGACGTTCGGAGCGCTCGGAGTCCACACCTCAAACTTTAAACGCATTTTTCTCAAAACACACTTTTTGAAACTGGCGGACATGATTCCGGTCGAACTAATCAACTGGTTTGTTTAATTTTTTTTAAATGTTCTCAAAACGCCTGGCTATCGTCCCTATATTTTTAATAATTTATGGACAATGCTACGTATATGACAAAATTTATGTAAAAAAATATGAAAAAAAATATAAAAAAAAGTTAATTATTTTTTTATTTTTTTATGATTCTAGTGGGGACGATAACCATTAAAGTACTTTTTAAGAATAAATTGGGTTTTGGTATTTCAGATGATCCAAACATGAGAAATCGTGTCCGTCAGTGAAAAAACGCATCTCATTCACCCAGCCATTGCTCCGACAGATGTCACCCAAAAATTTCGAAAAAATTTGTTTATACACTCCACGATATACCTCAATAAGTTCTAATGTAGAATAAAAATTTCTAAAAAAAAAAAATGTCAAAAAAACAGGCCAGATTACCCCACTGACCCTTTAAATAAATTTGAAAAATAATCATAAAATTTAATTGGTTCAATGGCAATCGAATTAAATCAAATGGAGTTAAGCTTCAAAAGAATATTTGTTTACAAAATATTTAAAATTTTTTAATAAGTAAATAATACCCTACACTTTTTAAATTGTTTCATATAATGTCTTTTGGTTTGATTTAATTTTTCTAAATTGAGTTCTTTGATTGCCACTTTAGATCTGTTTCCTATTTCAATTTGTTCTGAAAAGTATAAAAATAAATTTATTTGATGTTCAAAGGAATGAAGCTTTCCAATTTCGAAAAATCTGAATCTTCACGAATTTCGACATGGATTGCCTTCTATCCAGTTCAGTGCTCCAGGTAACGCTACAATCGCCAACAAAGATCGGATCACTGTAGCATATATTAGAAGCGATACAAACTGATCGAGCAAACTTCAGCTCTTTAATGGAAAACTTGTTTATTTGAAAAGATATCTTTACGCAGAAATTGGTCGGATCAGACTTCTATAGCTTCTAGCTGTCATACAAATTAACCGATCAAGCTCTTGTATGGAATTTGTTTGTAAAGGGTATTATAGTTTCGGTGCAATCGAAGTTAACATCTTTCTTGTTTTTATTAATTTAGTCCTTACATATAAGCTGTGCCAATTAAGCCTGGCATCAGTATCTTTCAAAAATTGCAAAAATTCAAATTTATTCCAAAACCATTCGTAATAATTTTAAATAATCCGGATCGCCCAATGTTCCACTTATTAGAGACACCTATGTACATATGTATGAATTTTGAAGGTGTCATTCGCTATTCTTCCTTTAAAAAGAAATCGTAATTTTTTGGTCAACGAAACTTGAACATTTTCTGGTTTTGACAAAATATTATGCTTTGGAATATTGTAGAATTTGTATTATTTTTTATGAACTCGTACAGCAACTATTTGATAATGACGACATGGAGAGTAGAGTATATAATTTTTTATTGCTTAGTAGTATTAGAAATCCCTTACAGAAATTATAGTGGCAGTTTTTTGATATAAACAAATGTCAAGCGTATCTCGTCAAATAAAAAATTATATGCGTACTTTTCTCCGCAAGAGCTACTCATTTGCCGATATCCGACAACGGTAGTATAAAGCTGCCTTACTAACCGATTGACCAAGATCAAGAAAAAGATCTCCATAAAAAATAAAGTTTGTTGGCTTTTTGTGCAATCATATTTTTAGAGTCATTGAATTGCTTTGTAGTCAATATGACTATGAAATTTTCGGAGAAAAATGATGAACAAGTTTATCTTTGCTGTAAATTTGGGTTAAGTTAAGTGCTTTCAAATAATAATTTCAAAAACAAGAAATATTTTCTGTCACTTCATTGCGTTTAATTAGTTTCCATTTATTAGGCAAAGAAAAATTTCAATCGGAATTGAATGAGACTATTCACCGCCAAAAACTTTCGGAGTTAAACTTACCGCTTTTCAATGGTATACTCATAAACTATACATTTTTATATACAAAAATTACGTGTCACGTTGCTTGTCCGCTATGGAGTCCTAAACTACTAAACCGATTTTTACAAATTTTAGCACACAGTATCCAGTTTGAAGCGACTTTGAAGATAGGATAGTCAAAACAATTCATAATTAAAAAATAAATATAGTGAAAGCTGCATTAAATTAATGTATTAACGGATATCTTTATTAACATACACATTGACCAGTCCCATAATTTGTTGATATTTATTAGGTTATCAAATATCTCCAAGCCTTTCTCTTTATTCAATGCTTTATAAAAAGTGTTACAGTGATCGAATTTAGTTCAAACATGCGTCGTTTCGTTCGATAATTTGTTTCCATCTAGACGGCAGCTTCATAATACCCCCCTCGTAGAAGCCCCTCTGCTTATTTGCGAAGAACTCGGACAGCCACATTTCACAAGCCCCTTTTGAGTTCAACTTTACACCAACAAAGTCGTTCGCCATAGACAGGAACAGGTGGTAATCACTTAGCGCTATGCCCGTGCTATATGGTGGATCCCATCCGAACTCCCGTAGCTTCTGACAAGTCATAAACGAAGTGTGTTTTTTGGCGTTGTCCTGGTGGAACACTATACCCTTCCCGTTGGCTAATTCTGGACGCTTCTGGTCGATCGCCTGCTTCAAGCGGTCCAGTTATGTGCAGTAGATGATAGAATTAAGCGTCTGGCCATATGGGGAGTAGTTTATGATTCCCTTCCAATCCCACCAAACATACAGCAAACCTTTCATGGCTGTCAATCCCGGCTTGACCACTGTTTGGGGCGATTCACCGGCCTTCAACCACGACCATTTTTGCTTGATATTGTCGCATGTGATCCAGTTTTCGTCGCAGGTTACCATCCGCTTCAAAAATGTGTCGAGTTCGTTCTGTTTCAGCGGCATTTTGCTGGCGGTGACCGTCCAGAAGGTTTTTTTGCGTCAAATCATGCGGCACCCAAACATCTAGCTTTTGTTTGAATCCAGCCTTCTGCACATGGTTTAAAATGGTTTGGTGGCAAACACCCATCTTCTGGGCGATGTCACGAGATGCCACATGTCGGTCTAACTCGATATTTCCATGATTTGATCGGTATTCGTCATCACTGATCTTCCGCCGGCTGGCTTATCCATGGTGTCGTTTTCACCCGCCATAACTCGTAGTTTGTCTTGTGGATTAGGGTGATTCCAGTTAGGAAAGATCAACTGTAATTATAATTCTCAGTAAAATGCCAAATCTTAAGGGCCATTTCCTCAATTTCTGTTTAACTGGCATTTTTCAGTTAAGTTCTGGTCAACTTAACCAAGATTGAACTGACAGATGCTGTTAACCTAATTGAGAAAATAGCCTTAAATTTTTCATTTCTATTGATATTTATTTGTATGAAAATTAAACCGCATGTACAACCTGCTGGATTCTTATCATCGTCAAAATCGGTTGCGCCTTTTTTCGTTAACGAAATTTTCACTGTATTAAATAGTTTATTATATGAATACAAGTATGAAATATATACCACAGCACGCGTGGCCGGATCCACTAGTGTACATAGTTGTATATTCCATAATCTCACCCATTTCTTGATAGAATTTCATCATTCTTACTGACCTCCAAATACGCATTTCACCGCAGTGTAGATGCATACATGTAGGTATATGCATGTATATAAGTACATACATATGTACAATGCCATACCGTTCACCACCGTACTTGTGCTTGTGTGTATGTTTGCCCAAGTTGAGGTATGCACCTTTACCTTATTGAATTTTTTTTTTTTTTCAAATTTATTCCGCTTAATTTTGTTTAGATGCTCGTAAATTTTTTTAGCATTTGTCATTGTTTTTGTATGTCATTTATCAAATGTACCTATACAAACATATGTACTATGTATATATATACGAGTCTATGTTGACGCTGCATTCCAGCATTAAAAATGTGCATATTTTCCGAGTTTTTGTGACTCAAACGTGTTGTGAATTTCGAACGTCAACAAATGTTTCACGCATATGCTCAGTTATTACTCATTTGACGGTAAAAAAAACACAAAAATATTTAGAGGTCTTCTTTGAAGTGCTGAAACGAAAATGCAAAAAATCACTTTAATTGTAGGTATTTTTATTCGAGAGAACAAAAAATGCAATAAACTAACAGCTAGTCATAGTTTAAATATTATTTGAGGTCGTGTGGAGTGGATGTAAGGACATATTTGGTTTTTCATATTAATTTTTCAATTTTTCGCGAAGTTATAAAAAATAGTGAAGTGGTTAAGTTGGATTTTTCAATTAACGTCCGTTTATTTATAGTGTTATGTAATTAATTTTTGTACGATAGCTGATTTACAGCAGCCACGGAAAATACCTTCTTGGATACACTTTTTATGAGGGCTATGATATTGTCATACCGTGTGTATGCATGCCAACAAAGTGTCTTCTTCACTGTGATTGCTTTACATCACTCTGCAAGCCAAC
This sequence comes from Bactrocera zonata, assembly GCA_037783105.1. NCBI lineage: Eukaryota > Metazoa > Arthropoda > Insecta > Diptera > Tephritidae > Bactrocera > Bactrocera zonata. The sequence goes on from JBAWJQ010006068.1 coordinate 47,650, forward strand.
TATCGGTTAAGTTACTAGTTATTTACATTTCTTCTTCTTCTTTACTGGCGTAGACACCGCTTACGCGATTATAGCCGAGTCAACAACAGCGCGCCAGTCGTTTCTTCTCTTCGCTACTTGGCGCCAATTGGATATTCCAAGCGAAACCAGGTCCTTCTCCACTTGGTCCTTCCAACGGAGTGGAGGTCTTCCTCTTCCTCTGCCTCCCGCGGCGGGTACTGCGTCGAATACTTTCAGAGCTGGAGTGTTTTCATCCATCCGGACAACATGACCTAGCCAGGGTAGCCGCTGTCTTTTAATTCGCTGAACTATGTCAATGTCGTCGTATATCTCGTACAGCTCAACGTTCCATCGAATGCGATATTCGCATACGCCAGCAGCGGCATACGCCAGCAGCTGTACACTCTTATAAAAGATTGTACCTCCTCGATTCAGTTCTGCAGCTCGAATAATTTTCTCCAGCAGCAGATTGAAAAAGTCGCACAATAGGGAGTCGCCTTGTCTGAAACCTCGTTTGGTATCGAACGGCTCGGAGAAGTCCTTCCCGATCCTGACGGAGCTTTTCGTGTTGCTCAACGTCAGTTTACATAGCCGTATTAGTTTTGCGGGGATACCAAATTCAGACATCGCGGCATAAAGGCAGCTCCTTTTCGTGCTGTCGAAAGCAGCTTTGAAATCGACGAATAGGTGGTGAGTGTCGATTCTGCTTTCACGGGTCTTTTCCAAGATTTGGCGCATGGTGAATATCTGGTCGGTTGTTGATTTACCAGGTCTGAAGCCATACTGATAAGGTCCAATCAGTTTGTTGACGGTGGGCTTTAATCTTTCACACAATACGCTCGATAGAACCTTGTACGCGATGTTGAGGAGGCTTGTCCCACGGTAGTTGGCGCAGATTGTGGGGTCTCCTTTTTTATGGATTGGGCATAGCACACTTAGATTCCAATCGTTGGGCATGCTTTCATCCGACCATATTTTGCAAAGAAGTTGATGCATGCTCCTTATCAGTTCTTCGCCGCCGTGTTTGAATAGCTCGGCCGGCAATCCGTCGGCCCCTGCCGCTTTGTTGTTCTTCAGGCTGGCAACTGCTATTCGAACTTCTTCATGGCCGGGTAATGGAACGTCTTCTCCATCGTCATCGATTGGGGAATCGGGTTCGCCTTCTCCTGGTGTTATGCGTTCACTGCCATTCAGCAGGCTGGAGAAGTGTTCCCTCCGTAATCTAAGTATGCTCTGGGCATCGGTGGCTAGATCACCTTTGGGGGTTCTACAGGAGTATGCTCCGGTCTTGAAACCTTCTGTAAGCCGCCGCATTTTTTCGTAGAATTTGCGAGCATTACCGTTGTCGGCCAGCTTATCAAGCTGTTCGTACTCTTGCATTTCGGCCTCTTTCTTCTTCTGTCTGCAAATGCGTCTCGCTTCCCTCTTCAACTCTCGGTATCTATCCGCACGTGTTGTGGTGTTATTTACATTTGCATTTACATATTTTACTTGTTATTTACATAAGGCCGCTACCAGAGAAAAATTTCTATTATCTAGGACCAACTGAAACTCTCATATAAGTGTTATCATCCATTCCCGCATAAGGCTTATGAGCTGCAAGGTGTTAATACTTTCAATGTGTTGGAGTTTCGGTAGTCCTCATTGGCTTTTATCAAATTTTAGTAAAAATAATTTTCATTAAATAAGTTTATTTGGGATTGCAAAAATAAAGAGAAACACCAAAAATTATTATAAACCAAGAAAAATTTTAACATCGTTTCACCGAAACTATAATACCCTTCATGAATAAAAACGATTCTCTACAAGAGCTTGATTTTGATCGGGTAGTTTGTGTGACAGCTGTATACTATATTGGTTCGATATCGGCGGTTCGGACAAAGGAACAGATTCTTGAGTAGAAAAGGTCATGGATAATATTACCGATCCATAGCTTAGAAACTGAAAGACTAATTCATATATTGATAGATAAGATGAAATCGATTCAGCTTATTATCATTTATTTGCACATATAAGTATTATATAAAGATGATTTTTCATTCACTAAACGAGACTGATCAATGTTTATATACTTTACTAACTTAGATTATGTAGGGTTGAAGCCATCACTACCCAGCTCATTCAATCATTCAATAACCTTTCTCTCACTTAAGTTGCACTGAATAGATGCTCTGGTAACACGTATATTTTATGGTAATTTTTCCTGCACTGACCTAGACTCCGTTAGGATAATCTTTTTGGACTTGAATGAAATGATGAATAATATCAAATTATGGTTGCATCTTGATCGAAATAGTAGCCTGAGGCTGTTCAATTTTGAAGAAAATGTTTAATCCATCGCCCCCCGTCGCTTTGTTGTTCTTCAGGCGGGTATTTGCTATTCGAACTTCTGCATGGATGGGCAATGGAACGTCTGCTCCATTGTCATCGATTGGGGAATTGGATTCGCCTTCTTCTGGCGTTGTACTTTCACTGCCATTCATCAGACTGGAGAAATGTTCTCTTCATAATTTAAGTATGCTCTGCGCATCGTTTACTAGCTCACCTCTGGAGGTTATGGAAGAGTATTACTCCCTTTTACTTTATAATATTTCAGACAAATAAGTTAAATGTTCTGAGAACATTTACGTCCTCAAAGTTATAGATGGAAATTCGAAATATTGTCGAAGCTAGAAGGGAATAGTGGCCGACCATCTAGCAGATACGATTTTCCTTAATTGGCGGGCATTGTAGAAAAAAAACTAAACGTGGTATTGAATTGGGGCAAAGTTTATTCTCTTTGGCCTTACGTGATCTATTTAAACTAAAAAACTAAGAAAAGTCAAGTTTGAACATATTTTTAAACAACATAAATAAAATTTTTTTGGTCAAAAACCAATTTTTAAAAAATTTTACCCTTTATTGTGGAATTTTCTTAGTTTAACTAGAATATAAGTTATTAGAATCTTTTTGAATTTTTTGTTTCTGATAGCAATTGCGAACTGCATCCTGCCCGCCGTGCGACAAATGCACGTTCAAGATGCATCGGGCAATTGCCTTCCAAAGGCAGAATATCAAAGATTTCGTATCCAAAAAATTTTCAGATAATGTTTAAATATATAGCTATAAGCCCTTAAAATTTCGTTTTTATCAATAATTTCTTTCCCTCCCAAAAAAATTCACAAATAAATCGATTTTTGAAGCCTTTAAAACAGGCTCCCACCTTAATACCAAAGTCGAAAATTTTAGTTTTAAACCCTGGAAATAAAATTTTTGAAACAAAAAAAAAAAAAAATATAATTCAATATATTATAAATCGTAACTGTAACAAACAAAACAAAAAAAGTTGTAAATAAAAATGTTTTATTCAAATTAAATTTTAAGTGCGATACGTCAATTAAAAATTTCACACGCTAAATTCGAAAGAGCACAACAAGAAAATTTTGTAAATTGAATTACATTTTATGTATGTATATAGTAATAAAAGCATTACGAATATGTAAAAAATTAAATAAAGGAAAAAATTAATTCAATTGCCATATAACATAATTTACCTAATTTGTTCTGCGCACTTGCACGACTTGGTACTTGTCTAGTTTTCTAATTTATACAGACGCCTAGACCATTCATTATACATACGTGTTCGTTCATATTCAAACTCCAAATATTATGATCGCAGTACATACAAATATAGCTTACACGAGTTGCTTGTGAACGCTAATGAAATGAAAATCGCGCACGTAGCCATGACTGAGGAGCGGATGGCGGATCAAGCCCGACAATTATATGGTCTTATGTATGCATGTACACGGCTGCTTTGCGTAAACCCCATTTAGATAACGGAAGACGGCCTTAACAGTGGCGGTACCATACATACGTATATATACGTACAGATGTGCTATTAAATTATAGACAAAGCGACCGGAGTCAACTGACCGACAAATTCTATGAATGAATGAATGAGTGTGCGCATAACTGTTTAAATTGCGCACAGGTGGCCTTCTTTCGCTCCGATTTTCGGCTTTAATATGAGAAAAAATTTACTTGAAATTAGTTTTTAATGTAATTTGTTTTGAGTGAAGTGATATAAAGTTTGTCTTTTATACGCGTATAAATATGAGAGCGATAACTTTGAATATACAAAAATTTTCAGTTAGTACCAAAACACAACGCATGGCAACCACATTTTTGGTTTGCTCTATAGAATCGACATACCAGAGCTCATTTCAAATCTACGTTACTGAAGCACAAATATTTTTTAGAATCAAAATGATTGTTGAAAGTCACCTCATTGCAAAAAAATAACATTACTATGTTTTGATAATATTGCCAAAGAAGACTGAATATGAAAGGTTCATACATAGCTATAATACCCTTCATAGAAAAGGTTCAATAAAAGAATTTGAATTTGATCGCCCAGGATGCATGGTAGCTATATGCGTTAGTGGTCTGATCTAAAAATATGTACGAAGATTCGTTTCGTTTTTGGATAATAGCTTATGCCAAATTTTGTGAAGATGGTTTGTCAAAAAAAATTTTTTTTTTTCATTTATTGCAACCTATTGCTACAAAGTATACCCGCTTTGTTCACCTAAAGACTGCTTGCTTCACTTAAATCTAATCGAGATAGATATAGGATTATGTATACATATATGAATGATAAAGATGAAGAGATTAGTTGAAATCCGACCGTCCGATATAACTAATACCACGATTTTCCAACATCCGGGTGACTTTACTTCATATATATTGGCAGTGGCGTAGCTAGAACTTCGGGCGCCCGGGGCCAAGGATGTTCTGCCGCCTCCCTTTATCTATCTACCTACAAGTTTCATGAGGTGGTTCGAACAAAAGTGAATTTTTACAAAATATCTTCGATATTAAGTATATAAAATTTAGGAACTAGAAGCCACGCAAATTCTGAAGTTCCAAAATTCTCAAAATAAAGTTTTTCAGGAAATTGATAGTAAATTTACAAGACATCTTATTAAAAGCCATAGAAAAAATCCATTTTCGCCCTATATCTTGTACACTTTTGACAGAATTTGCAGGAATTTTTGCCCGAATTTCTGAATGTTAAAAAACAGCGAAGATCGTTTTGCCGCCCCCAAGTATAACGTATAATGATTTTCGCTATTTTAGCTAACCTTATGTGGTTTACCGCTGAGTATAAATGGAATTTATCTAGACCTTCGTCCAAATAACATATCGCGAATTTAATAAATCCGATCTTCTAGTTGACGTTGGGCCTATCAACTCAATATACGAAATTTTTTAACTTCAATATATTTTTGAAGATGATTGTCATATGTATTTAGCTGAAGAAAATTAAAATGTTATAAGTAGTAATAAAACAAAGTGAGCCCATAACCTATAATATAGGTTAAGAGGTTAGGTTTGAAAATATCAAAAAAACATTATTTTTTGTTTGCTTTATTAAATTCTACAATACCTCTAGAATATTGTCCTAAATTTTGAAATTGATCTGAGTAATAACTTCGGAGATACAGCCTTGAGAACTTGTGCGCTCGAGGTTAGCTGCGTTAAGTGCCCTGTCTTTAAACGTGTTTTTCTCGAAACTGTGTTTTTGAAGTCGGTGGACACGATTTCTCGAAAAGTTATCGACCGATTTAGTTCATATTGTGTACACTAGGGTGATTCAAAAAAAAATTTTTTTTTTCGATTGGTTCTCAGAGACATAGGTTCCTAGACACCTCTAAGAAAACCTCTCCAAATATGAGTTTTTAATTGTAACGGGAAGGTCCTCCTACATACAGTTTTCTATGTTTGCTTATTATCAGATAGAAAAATTTATATCTCGCTTCCAACTACTTGAAAAAGTACCTTGTTCCTTGGATTTTGTAGGAAATTTGAATGTCCTAAAAAAAGGTCTCCTATGATTTTTTCGTAAACCCAACCGTTTAAAAGATATTAACAGTTAAAGTTTGATTATTTTTGAAAAAATTCTTTATTTCATATTAATTTTATAACTCAATGAAAAAAAATTATTTTGAATCATGAAACTCATAGTTTTATAGGAAATTTACTGCTCTATAAAAATGGTCTCATATGGTTTTTCGATTAAGTTAAGCGTTTACGAGATATTCATCGTCAAACATCAATGCATATTAAGGTGGATCAAAAAAAAAAAAAAACAATTTTTTTTTAATCACCCTAGTGTACACGTTTTTAAAATAACATTATCTAGTTATTGAACGAAGAATTTTTTCTTGTTTAATTACAACTTATTTTTTGACCAATAAATGACGAAAATGTTTTCGTCAAAGATGAGATTTTTTGTTCAAAGTCTGAGAAAAAAAGGAAAATTTTAATATTTTTTTATTTCCTACGTTCAAAAATGAAATTTAGATGAGCACTAATGGAATATGCTTAGTTTTTTAATTATAAATGTACCAATAATAAGTTTTACCTCTGAGACCCACCTAACCCTTAGTAAGTTACAAAGCCGATTGTAATTCCAGAATGTTTAATTCCTTCAATTTTTTTAACTTTTTTAACATAAAGCTTTGCCAACACCTGAAGTTTTATAGCCGATTTTGATTCTTCTAGGTTGTAAGAGTATAAAGTGTTCAGTTACGCTAGAACTTAACTCTTTCTTACTTGTTATCCTTCAATTTGTGTGGTATCTATGTGATATTGTGTTCCGCCATCGACGGTTCCGATATATGAGCAACTTCTTAATTTCTTATGGCGGATGGGATGAATGAAAAATGGAATGTCGCAAAAAACTGAGGGATACAGCTAAATTGGATCAAATCGTCACGCTGATCATTTATTTATTTAGTTTATAGAATCTACGACGTTTCCTTTTGGGAGTTACAAACTTTTTTCAAGTCATTTGTAACGACTTTTCTTAAAAAAAATGCCTCTCGTTTTGATAACAGAATAATAGGAAATTAAAAACTACTTCTCATCAATCTCTCCCTCCTCAAACTCAGATTAACAAATAAATAAAATTTGTTGGAATAAATATATTATATATATAAAATACATAAAAATAAATTTAATAAAAAATGTAACCTAAGTTAAACTAACTATATACAACAATGTTTAAATATATAATGCAAAATACTTTAAAATGATAAATAAAACTTATTATAGCAGCAATTTGCTGCTTTTGTTTTTGTAGTGCTAAATCTTGCAAATCACCAAATTGACAGAATCATTAAGGTGTTAATTCTGCAAAATTCAGAATTACTTTAGATTTTGACATCGGTTAAGTTCATTCATTAATTAATAATTAAAAATCTCCCGTAGTTTTCCATAAGTAAAGTTGAATGTGAAATTGCAATAAGGAAGTGTTGGCTTTAGAGCAAAGCGTCATCATTGCCAACAGTGAGTAGCATCGGCAGTTAACAAAAACAGTCAACAATAACGACAACTACGAACAAAAGCGAAAAAAAAAAATCGCGCAACAAAGCAACGACCACAACAACTAATAACGACGATCATCAACAAGCAACAACAACGACAGTGCATCAACAACAATTCATCTTCGCGATGCGATGACAAACAAGGAAACTTGCTAAATATTTTCTTGCTCACTGCATTCCATCTCTTCTTGGGCTCTCCTCTGGCCCTCTACGTGTGCTTTATTTAAATAAAAATATCTGAGTAAAAAATAAGTGAATAAAGAGCGCGGGCAAATCGAAATAAAAAAGTGATAGTAATTTTAAGTTGTGCAAAATCGCAGAGAAGAAGAAAATATTTTAATTGTATTAGTGCAAATATTTCTACCTGCTGTTTCAAATGAGTGTTAAAAGGTTAGCCCCAGCGTGGGGTCATCAGAGGCAGTCGGAACGGTTGCAATATTTTAATGTTGCCAACAGCATTGTGTTTAGCAACAGAATATGGTTTACATTGGCCATCATATTTATCATCTGTTTGGATGTGCATTGTCAAGGTGAGTCAAAATTAGAAAAAAAAATTTACTATTAATTATAAGCTATAGAGTTGGCGTAAAAAATGTGTTCACAAAAAAGTTTTTAGATTTTTTGACGTGCAGTAAGTATTGTATAGATAGATGTATTATGCTTTTTTAATTTTTTAACAAAATTTAATTTAAATATATATTAAAAAATTACAAATATTTAATTAATTATTTTTTATTGTATTTTGCTATATTTCTGAAATAAGTGGAGCTCCTTTATATTATATTAGGGAAGCCTGGGCAGGTAGAGTTAAGCGCTGATATTACTCATACGCCGCGCACCACTTTTCTTTCTGGATTCTGTATGAAATTTAATAGAAATAAAAAAATTACAATTCCACATAATAAATGGTTAATGTACTTATAATCTGCATCGTAACTTATTTTTACCAAAAAAGGCCACCAATGCACAATTCAGTGCTAAATTCCACATCCTTACATTTTTCAAAGCGACGAATGGCTTTAATACACAAAATATTTATAATAACAAAAAACGAGTAAAAACTTGGCTGTGACTCCCAAAAAACTGGCAGCATGACTGGCAGTTCGACTCTCTCGTCTTTGCCAAATGCATAAAATAACATGGAACAAGACATTTATTATTATTTATCTTTATCTTTAGAAATAGACTTTAATCGTGCCGATTACTTTATCATCGTTGCTTATTTTTTTTTCTTTTGGGCTCAGAGAAAGATAAATAGCGCTTTAGTGTCAAATCTGAAGAACGTAGAGCACTACACATACAATTTTCCATTGATTGCTTTGACTTGTAGACATTTAGACGATATTTTGTGTGCTCTTGCGGGAGTGTATAAATATAAGAACGAAAACTTTAAATAAAGAACAAAAAATAACATTTTTATATTTTCAAGTTGGCAGCTAACTCTGCCAATTTCCTTTAAGGGTCTTCCATAATTATTTTGTAGAGTCTTTGTTTTTGTTTGCTACTGTCTCTTTTGGGCATTAGACCTTTACATCTTACATAGAAACGCTCACGAATGGGTGCTGTACCAAAAAGTGAAAATTTTAACGAGGGTTTGAAAGTTAAGTCCAACTACAAAACACGAATTCTGAACTGAGTCAATTTAGCCATAACGGTTAGATAGAGAACCATCTTTATATACGAGAACTAGTCCCTAAGTTTTAAAGATATCATTCTAAATTTATGCACACATCCTTTTTTTCCAAGAAGCTGCTTTCTGTTTGGAACCGCCGTATATTGGTTAGGTATAGTTTATAGCTGCCATGCAAAGGGACCGATCAAAATCAAGTCTTTTTATAGAAAACTGGTTTGTTTCCTTATTAAGTGAGATTGAATTTGTTTTTATATAAAACAAATCATTGACTAAGTGTGTTTTATTTAATTATGTATAGCAGTATAGTAAAAGAAAGAAAAAAAAAGAGGTTAGCCATAGTTAACTACACTCGTGGCCACGCAAACCTTACCAATATACTTTCTTAAATTTTTTTCGGACTTTTTCGTTCGTTCGGGATTTCTTCAATTTTGTTTGTTTTTATGTTTATAGTAAGTATAAGTTTTGAGTGTGTAAGGTTTGTGTGGCCACGAGTGTACCAATGCAAAATAATAATTCCTATATTTTTTACTTTCATGAGCCTCTGCTAAAAAAATTTCTCTTATGTTCAGTCCCTTCTCCGGAACTTCAAACAGTTCGCGAAATACAGACTGTTAAATCGTCGAAAATATTTTATGAAGTAAAACACACATTTTTCCATTAAGGGGGTATTCTACTCTAGAATTCAAATTTTGGGCAGTTTTTTGAATTTTATTCAAAAAAAAAAATATTTTTACTATCCATTTTTTTATGGTGTTTTTATTGATACCTTAAGAATACAGAAAAAAAAATTTACAGAAAAATATTAAAATATTGATCCTGACTCTCCTAGTGGTCTGAAAAAAAAAAATCAAAAGAAAGTCTTTATCAGTAGGAATACGAAAAAAAAAATTTTTTGAAAAATGGCGACTGCCTGAAAATAAAAATCCTTTTTTACCCTTTTTTTTGAAATTCCTGAATTTTTTTAAAATATTAAAAAGAAAAATTTTGACACGATGCTGGTAGGAACGATAAAGGACTATATAAAAAAGGTTCACACAAAATTTCAAGTAAATCGGTTGTGTAGAACTTGAGATAATGCCGGTACCGTGTGGAAAAAGTAGTTTCGAGAAAAACGCGTTTAAAAAAGTGAGTTTACCTACCTACCGGGCTAGGTACTGAGTCACTAGAGTAACTGTAGCTCTTAAAATAATTTTAATTTTTAAAAATCCTTTGGAGGATATGTTCTTAAGGGTCTAATTTTTAAATATATGAAAAAAATCGAATTCTTCAAAATTCTAGAGTAGAATACCCCTTTAAAAATACATATACAATTGCATTTTCTACGAGTTCATAAACTACAATAATATGCATATAAAAATTTTGAAATTTGCATATGTTTATTATGCTATTGTGCTTCCTCAAAAGTGATATCTTTTCAACAAACGAAAATTTTATTGCAACTGCTAAAAAACGCTTTATTTGCAAGCTGACTAACATAATTTTCATAATTAGTGCTGATTACAGCCTTTTAACAATTCATTCCCAGAAATGGGCAATTCTTAGAATACGAGCTTACTCCCAAAAGGAGCAATTCGAAGATCATTCATTATACTTTCTAATAACTGTGCACTTAAGTACAAATATATAAATCTATGTACTTACACAAAGCAAAAACAAAAAACAAACACATGAAAAATATATATATTTAAGACATTTGGTAGTAATGCTAAATTACCGGTGCTGCAACAAATACTATTAGTTACATTACTCAGCAATGCATTGCAAACAATTTACTATTGTATCCGCTTCCTTGGAATTTCGTTTTCACCGCTGAATTCCAAACTCATTATATTGTGTTTACATTCATATGTGTCAATGTGTTTGTTTGTTATGATCATAAATGCTTTTAATCTTTTTATAATGGCATTAATACACGGTTCGCAAGCGCGAATGGAAACAAAAAAAAAAAAAGCTATTAAAAGAAACATGGAGATGCCCTCATAATTGACGTAGCAGCTAACGGCGGGATTGATGAAAAGCAGTTGTACGCTTAACCCTACTCTTCCAACCTAAAACTTTAAGTTTTACACTTAAGCATAATTTAATGTGATTTTTATATAAGCAATAATATACAAAGCAATAGTCGAATTTAACTGCCACTGTAAACCCAAAAGTCGGTGCTTAAGACCCGCTTTTCAAAACACTTTTACCAAACAAAGCACACAAAATGCAAAGGTAAGCTAAGCTAAAAGTGCTGAAAGGGTTAAAGCTTTCAACTTTATCCCAAACGAGCTTCATTGGAATTCTACAATTAATCTAAAATATCAAACTGTTAACGCAAATTTACCAAACCAGTGGAAGCGATACAAAAATAAAAAAAATAAAAAATATATTCCAAACTATTCTGGAACTTGGGGAAAATACGCCAATTTCAAGTAACCACAGGTTTAATTTGTTGCTAATTTTAGAAGTCAAAATAAATGACTTGCTATCCCAAATCGATTTTTGGCCGAAATGAATAGGGGAATGGAAGCATGCTCTTAACTGTGGGCTACTAATTTTTCAGAAATCTACATATAATATATGAAAGCATATTTGCTTATATTTATTGGCGGCTTTCTTTGATACGCTTCTCTTTCTATTTTTATCCGTTTTGTGTTGGCGTGGCGCATTAAGCGAATTTAAAATTGTAAAGAAAAATTTAAAAAAATTTTGATTGATTAAAGGCTGAAGGGAAGCATGAAATATACTTGAATTATAATAAACATTAAAAGTAATTGTACATTAATCGATAAGTTGGTCATTAATTATCATGATAGCCATCATTTTTCCTTTCTGAAACTTGACCTATAAAAATGAGTTCCAACTGTACTCTAATATTTGTCTGTTTTTATTAAGATAATATTCACTTCCTGCCAGTTGAAAAGATGGATTATATAATTTCATCTAATATCCTACTTTTTCGCTCAAAATCTGATTTTAAATCCCCACAAATACAAGTATGGTATATCAAAATTGGTTGGTTTGGTTACATTAGGTTGTCAAATATCTCACTTCCGCTGATTTGCTCTTTATTCAATGCTTTATTAAGAGTGTTACAGTGATCGCATTTAGTTCAAATATGCGCAGTTTCGTTCGATAATTTGTTTCAATCTAGACGGCAACTTCATAATACCTCCCTCGTAGGGGCCCCCCTCCTTATTTGCGAAGAATTCGGACAGCCACTTTTCACAAGCCTCTTTTGAGTTCAACTTTACACCAACAAAGGCGTTCGCCATGAACAGAAACAGGTAATCACTTGGCCCTATGTCCGGGCTATATAGTGGATGCTATAAAACCTCCCATCTGAGCTTCCTTACCCTCTGACGAGTCATCAACGAAGTGTATGGTCTGGCCTTGTCCTGTTGGAACACTACACCCTTCCTGTTGGACAATTCTGGACGCTTCTGGTCGATCGCCTGCTTCAAGCGGTCCAGTTCTTCGCAGTAGATGGTAGAATTAAGCGTCTGACCATATAGAGAGGCTCATAGTGGAATTTCCCTTCCAATTCCACCAAAAACACACAGCAAAACTTTCGTGACCGTCAATCCCGGCTTGGCCACTGTTTGGGACGATCCCGCAGCCTTAGAGCACGACCGTTTTCATTTGATATTGTCGTATGTGATCCATTTTTCGTCGCCAGTCACCATCCGCTTCAAAAATGGGTTGAGTTCGTTCCGTTTCAGCAGCATATCACAGGCGTTGATTCGGTTCAGAAGGTTTTTTGCCTCAGAAACGATTGAAATAATTATGACAAAATTAAATCACAGGTTTCTAAGGCTTTTATATAGCCAAAAACAATCTTTTTGCGATCATCTATTGTCTTGTTGAGATAAAATTATTTAGACAGGCAGCCAACATTAAAAGAAATGTCAAAAAAGCAAGGCAAAGCCAAGCAAATTTTGAAATTAGTACTGATGAATATGATGAAGCATGCAGCAAATTTGATAGAAACGAAATGCTTGAAAAATATGTTTGAAAAGAAGAAGAAATTCAAACCTATACACTCTGTACGAATGTCACCACATACTCATGCATTTGCTGTCAAAGCGCTCCAAAAACGAAAACGAAAAGAAACTAACTACTTTTGTTCTTTGCTATTTATTTCTACTGTTACGATTTTTCCTACAGGGTACACATACGCACACATGCAATCCACTTCATTAATCGGCAATCGAGAAGGAGCCAATTTATGTGCAAGCTGCGTGCGTGACAAACATTTGTCATTGTCCAACAAAATATTCGCACTGCATACTCGTACTATAACCAAATTCGTGACGCCTATACTTGTATGGCTTAAGTTTTAATTAACAACTCGTAGCCGAAATGTAGGTAGATACCTAGCCAAGCGCGCAACTACCGACACGAATACCAATTCTTGGCGACTCGTTGTAAAGTTGGATTTTGTGTAATGCTTGCACGAATTCTGGCGATTGCGTAGCAATTTAAAAATACCACATGTTTTCTTATTTGTAGCTGTTAATTGCACCCATTTAAGCTTAACGAAAGTATGCACTTCATTAAAGACACAAAAGCTCGCATTGGAAAAATGTGTGCACTGGCAAAAAGTGGTCAAAAGGTGAGCTTTGAAAGCCGAAATTACCGAAAAAGTGAACTCCAGCCCGTGTGCGTGTATTGGTCGTGGCTCTCAAGCAGTTTGCTGGCCTCCAAGTCTGCTTAAAGCGTTTAAATTTTTTAACGCGAAGTGGAAAGTAATTGAAGGTTTTGACTGATTTTGGCAAGTGCTGCATTGTCATTGTCGCCGTTGTTGATTGCAATTGGTCGTAAATTACCCGCAATTCATTTGATTTGAATGTTAAAAGATATTTAAAAGCAGCAATTAAGATACTGCCTTGCTGCATAATATACTTTAGTGATCTCGCCAATAATATTATAATTATGTGACTATTTTTGATTGTAATTCTGTCATTATTTTAAATAAAAATAAAATATTTAAAAGGCTCTGAATGCTTCTTTACATTTGCTTAATTAGATAGACGTTTAAAAACTTTTTTGGCATTTAAACTAAAGCGTAAGAGGTCTTAAAGACCTTAAATTAACTGCTAATAAACCTACAGATTTGGATTACAGATAACAATAGTCCTTAGTTAAAAACAAACTACAACTCTGACACAGCTGGAATGAAGCATCCTGTAAGTTATACCACCTCACTGGTGACCCTTGCTGAGAGCGAAGAGCTCCCCAGACCTTTTGCAATTTACCGTACATCAGAAGAATCTTGCGACTGCATAGCTGCTGATAGTTGACCAAAGCTTAATGAAGCCCAACAGTCCAGCAGTGAACCACAAGAAGCTAATGGATTTCCTACCGTTTCCGTTCAAAAATTATTGAGATTAAAGCCCCAGCAAAACCATCAGTCTTAGTAGCACTGTGGCCAGGCACCCAAACCAATCTAATAGTAAAATACCTCGATGTTACAGATAATGAGTCTAACATTCTTTCACTAGCCTTGAGCGGCCAGCCTGCGAACTCAAGACTAATATCGCTGCCCTACTATCATAAGTGTATTGACCACTCAGAAAGAGGCTGCACTCTGAAGAAATACAGCTACCTTTATAGTAACCACCTCCAAATGGAAGAGGATGCAGTGGTCAGGAAGACTAAAACTGGATAGGAGAAAAATTTTCCGATAGTGCGCTCCTCCACCAACCCTTTTCACATCCTTTGAATCACCCGTAAAAAAGGTCAACAGTCCTTCCCTCCCATGCCTCCCTCGAGGGTATGTTAGCAGAGAAGCGATAGCCAGAGTTAGGTTTGGTGACTATAGGGAATTTTAATATTTTGGAATGAAGTCAAGGTGTGCGAGGATTCCAAAATGGTACTCATATATTACATGCATAAGAAGCAAGATATATTTGATGTTGTTAATAGGGCACCAAAAATACAGACGAGCGCAGCATACACTCGCTATTTTTTCGTGTGTGTGGTCTTTTCTAGAGCCGTCTACAAAACAAGAATTCCGTAGAACATTATACTCTTAACTGTGGTTTCATAAAGCCAAAGAACTACCTCTGCAGCAGTACAGGGCATATTTGGTTGCTCAGAAAGCTTTTCGAGTTGATGTTATTCTAGCCTTCGAGAAGGAAACATTAATTTAAAGCATTACTTTAAACGTATATAAGATTCTGTCTTTCAAGTAAATAGTTATATACCATATTGCCAATATTTTGAAGATCGGTTTTCATTTCTATATAACATCAACTATCTTTCTTTGATGCAAGAAATCAATATATTATACTGCAAGTAGCGGGCTAAAGAACCATGATGGTTGAAAAAGACTAAATGAACTAAAAAAATTAGTTGTTGCTTGAGTAAACTTCGGATATATTAAGTTATTAGGAAGTGCAAAATTGCTTATTCTTAAACAATTAGTAATCTAAGTTATTGACTGCGGTATAGACACCAGAAACAATTGCGTCACATTCCATTCTTAAAGCATTTTCTATTCTCTATGAAAATGTTGCCTCATTGTATAAATGTTCCATTACATTTTGTAAAATTTAAAATTTTTTACATGATAACAAAACAAAAAATTCCAAGTAATACTAGCAATTTCGCATATTGAGGTCAAAAAGATTGGCTAATTCATTATAATTATTTTAGTATAAGAACTTGATTGAACACAATGGATGTCCCATCTACTGGGCAATTCTCACTTTTACGTTTTTGAAAAGGATAGAAAATGTTTCATATTGTTCTGAGAAAAGCAAAAAATTAACTTGAAAACAAAATTTGAAAAAATAACACTATTAGTGTCTTAACTCTGCTTCAGCGGTTTGAACACAAATGCAACTTTAACAAAAGACTTAAGCCACGAACTTGCTCAGTACATGTCATGTATAACTTCAAGAGTAGCGTTCTAAGAAAAAATTATATAAAAAAATTTCGTATTAGAATACCACTTTTTCAATTTTCAATTTTAGATTAAGTTATTTACAGTTCAAATAGAAAATATAGCTTCTTTACGTCGAATAATTTTTTTTGAACAAAAACGGAAATTTTAAGTGCTGACTACAAAACAAAAACTAAAATCAACCAGCGTAATAACGAACACTTTGATAAATATATATATATACTTATATTAGGGTGATTAAAATTTTTTTTTTCATTTGGCACTAGGAAAAATAGGTTCTCTCCTCTAAGAAAGCCTCTCTAGTTTTCTATTTTTTCTTATTATCAGATAGAAAAATTTTATCTCGCTTCCAACTACTTGAAAAACTATCTTGTTCCTTACATTTTGTAGGAAATTGAATGCTCTACAAAAAAGGTCTCCACGATTTTTTCGTAAACCCAACCGTTTAAAAGATATTAACAGTTAAAGTTTGATTATTTTTAGAAAAATTTTTTATTTTTTATGAATTTTATAACTTAATGAAAAAAATTATTATGAATGATGAAATCCATAGTTTTGTAGGAAATTTACTGCTTTATAAAAATGGTCTGATATGATTTTTCAATTAAGTTAAGCGTTTACGAGATATTCATCGTCAAACATCAATTCATTACTCATAGGTTTTTGGATAGGCTTTCTTAGAGGTGTCTAGGAACCTATTTTTCCGAGTACCAAACGAAAAAAAAAAATTTTTAATCACCCTAATATATATATTCTTAATGGGAATATTATAAATATATATACACTCGTGGCCACACAAACCTTACCATTATACTTTCTTAAATTCTTGTTCGGACTTTATCGTTCGTTCGGGATTTTCTTTAAGTTTGTTTTTTTTTATATTTTTAGAAAGCATAAGCAAATTAAATTATATTATCTTATTATAACAATGGTTTTTAATTTATTACGTTTAATGAGTAAAACACAAATTGGCTTTTCTGTGCTTACACAAAAGCGGTCGATTTTATTGTTTTTAAAGAGTTAAACCGACTAATCTTTGTGTTTTAATTAAAAATAAATAAATAGTGTAAATGAAATTAAACTAAAAAAATAAAAAATATCATTTGTTCAACACATGTCAGTCTCTTACAGTTCGAGCTCATTTTGTAAAGCTCACTATCTTTCAATTGATTTATCTATAGCTGAATGTGTTAGTTTTTAATTTTTTATATTTTTGATTAATAACATGTCATTAACTTATTTCTAAGTAAAAAATTTCTATACCGTAATTTACTGCTATAATATGTAGTCAAATATGCACAATACTTGAAAATTTTGAGTGGTAAGGTTTGCGCGGCCACGAGTGGATATGTATGTATCACATAAGTAATTTAAACAAATTCATTTTATATTAAACGTGAGTAAATTTTTATGAAATAACATAAATTACTTATTTTTTAAATAATATATATACTACATATATACACTATCTATATCTACTATATATGTATATCTGCTATCGAATGTCATTATAAAATATTGATAAAGTGGACAACTGTCTCTCAATTCAATAAATTCGATTATTGCTACTTGAATTTTATCCAAAATTTCGGGATATTCACTTTGAGCCTTAATTTATATTAAATAAAGCAAAAGAGTTCAAAATACTGCTTTCGTCGTACATACGTTAAAACATGGGATTGTTTTGCTCCAAAATAGACTAATAAATCTCAGTTTCGTTTTGCTAATTGCTTTTGAAACTAAAAGTATTCAGCGTAATATTTTTTTGAAAGGGAAAATCAATGCCGTAAGCATTTAATTTAAATTAAAGCGAATGTGTACAAAATAATTTTCTATGTTCAATAAGCCAATAGTATCATCAATAAGTTATCAATTTTTTTTTTATGTTCTTTTAATGTTCAAAGTTTCTCGCATCGAAGTGCTTACGAGGGACAATTCAATTTTAAAACCGTTCATTTGACGTTAAAGAAAGACTGAAGCTTTTATAATTTAAAAAGTTTGTTTCCTTAGAACCCTATATTTGTAGTTATATCAAAAATGGTGGAAATACAAAAAAATTATTTATTTATTTATTTTTCCAGCAAAATGTTAAACGAAACTATTTCTTTATTTATATTGTTAATAACAACATTTTTTATTTTTACTTTCTGATTCTTTAATTGCTTAAAATATATAGGTAACTTTCGATTTTATAATTTTTATTAAAAACGTATAGATATAACTAATAAATATAATTAAAATTATTTTAATTAAAAGTATATATAATTATTTATTTTTAAATTAAAAAAACGTTGAAAAATGTACTTGTGCATTTACAGCATTTTGAGAACGTTTGAAGTCATTCAGCTGAAAGCAAGCTACGGTACATAATTTTCTTTCCAACATTCCAGTGCTTTGTTTAGCGTTTTCTATACGCAGCGGCCACCCGCTTATAAAATATTTAAACGCTAATTTAATTACTCAGCATCGGAATAGAACTTTAATTATTTCTATATTTATTTGCATAATCATAAGCGAGTGTTAATTATAATTAGCTCGAGGTGTGAATAAAACAAAATATGCGGTTCATTCTCCTTTGAAAATTAGCGTCGTTGCCTACAGTAAGTGAATATGTGCATGTGCGTATGACTCACAAAGTGGGAATTATATAATATTTATTAACAGACATACTGATATTACAAGTGAAGAGTACTACACAAAATTCTACCATTGCCCCTATTAGGGGGTTACATGGGTTTACGGGTTTCAAAAAATCGATTTTTTTTATTGTCTTATTAAATTCTACCACACTTCTAGAATATTGTCATAAATTTTCAAGTTGATCCGAGTAATAGTTTCGAAGATACAGCCTTGAAAACTTGTGCGCTCGAGGCTGGCTAAGCTAAGTGCGTTGTTTTTAAACGCGTTTTTCTCGAAACAGCATTTTTGAAGTCGATTGGCAAGACTTCTCTAGAACTACTCAACCGATCTTAATGAAATTTTACATAACGGTTTTTCAGACATAATTCTTAAAGATTTAAACGAAGAATATTTGTTTTATATTATAAATATATAAATATAGTAAAAAATGTCACGAAATTTTAATTTTTTGTAAAAATGTCTACCAAAAATCCAATTTTTAGTGAAAAGTCCAATCTTCAGTTTTTTTCCTTCGTCTCTTTTAGATGGTCATCTAAGAAGTTCGCTATATGCGAGTTTAAAATATTTTTCCAAAAATTTCACAATTTCTTAGTGTATGTTTGTAATAATGAAAAATTCGAATAAAATATTTAATAATTTTATATGAGAAAAACTTGGTAAAAAAAGGCTGGAGGAAACCAATATAATCTCTTTCCATTTAACTTCCGCACGCAGATTTATACTTCGCTTTTGACCTAGATGGATACATAGTATACATATATCTATATACATTAGGGTGATTCAAAAAAAAAAATTTTTTTCGTTTGATATTCAGAAAAATGGGTTCCTTGACACCTCTTAGATAGCCTCTCCAAGCATGAGTTCTGATTTGTAACGGGAAGGTCCTCCTACATACAGTTTTCTATTTTTTCTTATTATCAAATAGAAAAATTTATATCTCGCTTCCAACTACTTGAAAAAATATCTTGTTCCTTAGATTGTATAGGAAATTGAATGCTCTACAAAAAAGGTCTTATATGATTTTTTCGTAAACCCAACCGTTTAAAAGATATTAACAGTGAAAGTTTGATTATTTTTCATAACTTAATGAAAAAAATTATTATGAATGATGAACCTAGGAACCTATTTTTCGGTGTACCAAACGAAAAAAAAAATTTTTTGTATCACCCTAATATACATACTCATTTACATCTATAATATGTACATAAAAATACACAGCATTCCGTAAAAAAATTAGAATGCGCACAAACATAGAATTGCAAAGAAGCACCGTAGTTGCAAATGCAAACATAAGTATGTACAAACAGGTAGCGCTCAACGCGCCAGCACAAATGGGCAATAAATAAACGCCAATTAAAATATGGGAAAAAATCTGAGACGCGTAAACTGTAAACAAAGTTGCTACGGCTGATTTGCGTTAAAAAGGGGCGCGTCCAGACACGCCATGCTGCAAACAAGCGTGCGCACACTAACACACACACACAAATATGCTAGCGAATTCTTAGAATAGCTTTGCATAAAAGCTTTTTCCATCCACTTATTGATTTAACTGTAAAAAGTAAGATAATGCGCGGCAAGTACAAATCGAAATAGCTGACAATTTACAGTAGAATCCGGTTATAACGACTCCGCTTATAGTGTCCGTCCGGTTATTGCGACGAAAACTCGATGTCTTGGTTGGTCCCCATACAAACTTATATGAAAGGGCCTCCGCTTAGTACGTCTCCGCTTTTAGCGACTAACCGCTTATACCGACGAAATTTTTCAGAATTCAACGGGATATAGCGACGAAAAAAAAAATTCATCGAAATAATGTCAACAAATTTAAGCATCAAACGACGTAATTAGAAATGTATTTATTTATCAGTGATCGGCACCTTTGCTTGTGTGCGTAGCAACGACACAAAAGCTCTTATGAAAGGCATACACGCACCAATTATTGTACCAATTTCATCGAATTGTACAACTGATTGTTACGTATGTACTTATATGGGGCAGTTGTATGAGTTGTACCAACTGATTGGATGAACATCAAATTTTTTATGATATTTTGTCAATTTGGTTGTGTTAGTTGGATTGTGTTTGGGTTGGTCGTATGATTTCAAACGATTTCGCCATTTAATTTCGGCTATCGAAGAGAGCGCATCATATATAATAAGTAAAGCAACAACTTTCGAACTCATGTTTAAGCAACGAAGTGAATATTCAAAATGAAGTTGACCTCAAAATTGTATTAAAAGTTGTGTCGTATGTAGCGACAAGGGCAATTTCTAGCCCAACTCAATCAACCAACTAATTGGTGCGTGTATGGCTTCCATTACACTCTCACTACTCTCTGCCAGTTTTAGCCGTCGCCTTAGCAACGCTGCTGCTAGAGAGACGTCACACAAATGTTTACAGCGTGCGTGTGCAGACCACATAGCCTATTCGATAGGATGTCCCGTTATATTTCTAGTTGTTTCTGCTTTTTTACAAGTTTCCATTTTTTGAATGCAAAATGCGCAATAAGGAAGTTATTCAGTTTAAGCTCGACACTTGTGCATTACACCCGCAAAATGTCTCAAAAACGAAAGTGCTTCTCTGTTGAAGAAAAAATGCAAATTATACGGCGCCTGGAAGCCGGTGAGCGCAACGTTACTCTGGCAAAAGAATTCTGCGTGGGCCACACAACAATTGCCACAATCAAAAAAAATAAAGAAAAAATTAAAACGTTATTTAATAGTAATATCTTAAAGCCGAAACGTGTCAGAGCTTCAACTCAAGATCAAGTGGACAAAGCATTGTTACAGTGGTTCATATTGCAACGCAGTCGAGGAATCCCATTAAGTGGTCCACTGCTTCAAGAAAAAGCTAATTTTTTCGCTAAGCAATTTAAAATTGAAAATTTTAATTGTACCGTGAGTTGGATAAGCCGCTTTAAGGTCAGGCATAATATTGTCGGCGGTACAGTCAGTGGAGAATCTTTGTCTGTACACAAAATCGATGTTAGCGAGTGGCTTACAAAGGTTTGGCCTATACTACGAAAAGATTTCAGTGATGAGGAAATTTTTAATGCCGACGAAACTGGACTATTCTACAAATTAACTCCAGACAAAACATTAAAATTTAAAGGTGAGAAGGAAAATTATTTTGAAGAAATCTGTTTATTGAAATTTTAATTTATAGGTGAAAAATGCACTGGAGGGAAGCTGTCCAAGGAAAGGATAACTGTGCTTGTTGCAGCCAATATGAGTGGTAGTATTAAAAAGCATTTATTAGTTATTGGAAAATCAAAGCGACCTAGATGCTTTAAAAATGTTCAGTCTTTGCCTGTTGACTACTATAGTAATCGCCGGGCATGGATGACATCTACAATTTTTATTAATTGGGTACTGGATTGGGATACTGAACTAAAAAAGCAGAAAAAGAAGATATTGTTATTAGTTGATAATTGTCCAGCCCATCCCCAAATTAGTAACCTAACGAATATCACATTAGTTTTCCTTCCACCAAATACGACATCTGTATTACAACCAATGGATCAAGGCATAATTCGAGTGATTAAATCAACTTTTCGGAAAAATCTTGTTCTTAAAATAATCAGCAATATGGATGAAAACAAAGATGAAAATTACCCGAAAATAACCATACTTGATGCCATTTTAATGATAAATGATGCATGGCAACAACTTTCACCATTGACAATTGCGAATTGTTTTAAGCATTCTGGGCTTGCAGAAGAAAATTTAGATGGTTCCAGCAACTCATGCTCAATTGATATTGAAATCGAAGATGACATTCCTCTATCGGTTTGGGCAAGAGCTCTAAAAAATCAGCTACCGATTTCAAAGGAAGAACTGGATGAATATGTTTTTATTGACAATGGTGTGGCGACTTGTGAGGAACCTTCCGAAGACAGAATTGTTGAAAACATATTAGATGATGGACAGGATAGCGACGACAACGTGGAAGATCAAAATGAAGATGAGTCAGCACCTAGCGTTTTGGAGGCACTGAAAGCTGCAGAACTACTAAATAGATTTGTCCATTCGAATTTTAATGACGAGAGTTTAACGCACAGCATCTCTCGTTTAAATAATGCGGTGCGCGACTGTTTTTACATGTCAAAAACGACTGCAAAACAATCAAAAATTACTGATTATTTAAATTAAGAATAAAAAGTAGAAGAAAAGAAATTAATCTAGTTATATTAAGTTTATGAATATCCCTTATATGTATACGACCTATTTTGAAATACCAAGGTTATTGAATTAAATTTTTGGTTTTGATTTAAAAATTAATTTGTTTTATTTTAAAAGCCTATTACGAACATGGCAACCATAAAATAAACAAAAAAAATTTTTTTTTACTCCTTCTGGTTATTGCGTCCTCCGGATATAACGACGTAAAATCGTCGGTCCCTTGAAAGTCGTTATAACCGGAATCTACTGTATATTAATTTGTGACGCAAGCAATCGGGTGTTTTGTTTTTTTTTTTTTTGGTTTTTTTTTTTTTGCTGATACTTTGCTTAGTTTTTCGTATTACTTAATATTTTTGCGCTGCAGCCACGTTCAGCTGTGCACTTATCTGATCGCATCATTACATCAGAGCTACCGTTGCACTCGAGACTGACGCGCGCATCTGTTATCGCCACTAAGCGAGTGATCTTCAAGCTGCACATAATATTGCACTTACTATATATACATACCAACAAATACATTGTATTGCATGCAAATTGACAGCAGCATAAATGGCGTGGCGCACATAATAAAACACCATTGACGTAAGAAATTAACAATGTTGACTTTATACCAACAGAAATATATTACAACAAAAAAAGGTTAACTTCGACTGCACCGAAGCTAAAATACCCTTCATAAATGCTGCATTTTTTATAACAGTCAAAGGTTTAAGAGACTCTTATCTTGATTTCTGATGTTTAGTTCGTATGACTGCTATGTATATGCAATGGTGGCCCAATCTAAACAATTTTTCTATAATATTTTAGTGATCCCTTGAACAATAAGTTATGCCAAATTTTGAGAAGCTATCTTTTCAAATGAAAAAGTTCTTAATACAAAGAACTGTTTTTGATCAATTAGTTTGTATATCAAAACTAAATCTAAACTAAACTGAGAAGGATCTCAACGTTCTGACTGAGTTGCCACTCGTACAACTTTCCAATATTATTTAAGGAAATTGGTGACCAATCATTTCTAATTCAACTAATTCCTATTTGATGCAATACTCGTACTGTCGGCCGTACTTAAAAACTTTGCGACCCAACCATCCCCACACCTTTTCTATTATATTTATGTCAGAAAATTTTTTTAAAAGGGTGAAAACCAGTTTTCAGTAGTAGCTATAAGTTAATCACAAAATATTATATTAAGCTGATGACGGTGAGCTAATCTGTTGAGGCGCATACTTTATAGAGACTCCGGCGTTTCCTTCTGAGTGTTACAAACTTAAGGGGTCCCGGTGGTCTAGAACTCTCAAATTAAGGCTGTTTTCTGGATTTTTTTTTTAAGGTTTAAAAAAAGAGCAATCAATTTAAAATTTTTACAGTTTATTTATACGCTTATGAAAAGTACAAAAATATTTTTTTGTTAAACAATCAAAACTTTTAACAATATTAAAAATGGCGTCCAAAAAAAGCTATCTTAAAAGATGACTCCCGGTGTGGTTGTTGATTTTGACTCTTCTGGACATGTGAAACATAAAAACCAAATAAATTATTAATCAGTAGGAGTACAGCTATCGCTGGGACTACAACCAAAAAAAAAATGAAAATTAAAAAAATTTCGCGCTTTTGAAGTTCAGTATTCAGCTATTTTTGGACCAGTTTTAGATCGAAAAAAATCGAAGTTCTTAAAATTAAAATCTGATCGTAGTCTCAGCGATAGATATTGATCTTATAAACACTATATCAAGTGATTCGGATGCATAGTTTTTTTTTCATCAACGGCACGCCGAAGAAAGTAGTTTTGAGATAAATGAGTTTAAAGGTTTGAGTGTCTATATTTTAGATCCTGCGCTACCTGCTAAAATGGCTGTAGAAGCTAAAATAATATGAATATCCTTCCGAAAATTTTACAATATATTCTTAAAGGTAAAAAAAGAAAAAGAAATTTTTCGAAAATTCCAGACCACCGGGACGCCTTTATGGCAAATTTGGAATAATGCATCTGTTAAGGGTATAAATATATAAAAATAAATAACGTTGAGAATAAATAATTGTAAAATATTTTGTTTTTTATAACATATTGCGGAAGCTTACGGTAATTACTTAAGCATATTGGCTTAGCGAAAGCAGACAGATACAAGCGATAAAGAAGCTTAAAAGAATATATTATGTGTATATATTTATGCACTTTGCGAGCATATCTCTTCACAAATAACTATTATGCTTCACGTAAAACATTAATTCTTATTAAATATGCATTTTTTTCATTAAAAATATTTATTATGTAAACTTGATACATCTAATAAAAATATTAAAAATATTAAATAAAAATAATAATAAATTATTTCAATTCAGAAGTTAATTAAAATATTGTCATATAATTTTTGACTCAACTCATATAATTTTACTTAATTTTTTGAACGCTAAAATTAAAGCCCACAAAAATGTCAATAGAGGGCGCAGCCGCTTTTATTTCGGTTTGTAAACATTAAATAAGTGTGGAAAAAATCAACAATTTTTTATTATATTTCAGTTATATTCATTTAATTTGACAATTCACCTTTTATTTGGACCAATTTTTAAGATATAAAAATATTTGGTCGCCTTTATTGGCTTGGAAAGCTTGCGCTTAATGCTGATAATGTTTTCGGCTCGTCGATGTTTCGAATATTTCTGACGTAGGCTTTGGCTTTTCAGAAACAGTCAGGGAGTCAAATCTGTAGAACTGTTTGATCGTTGTGTGACTTGGTGTAATATTAGGTTGTCAAAAAAGTCTTGCGGTATTTTTATTGAATGATTTATTGAATTTATTGAAATGGTTTATAACGGTTTGATGACTCATGCCTAGCTCTTGACCGATGCTACGGCTGCTACTATGCCGGTCTCTTTCGACCAATTCAGCTATTTTATCGCAATTTTCGACGACAGGCCTTCCGGAGCGTGGCGCATCTTCGACCACCTCTACACCAGAACGAAAACGTTGAAACCATCGTTGTGCGGTGCAAATGGAAACTATATCGGGTCCATAAACTGCACAAATTTTATTGGCGGCTTGAGATGCATTTTTGCCTTTATCGTAGTAGTACTGTAAAATATGCCGTATTTTCTCTTTATTTTGCTCCATGTTTGCGACGCTATAACTCACGAACGACTTAAAAGAAACGACAATTAATCAAACACGTGTTAGCGCGTGAAATGAGCTTTCCAAAAAGGTATAGCATGACCCGATGCGACGAATAAAATTAGAACTACGCGCTTTCAGCGCCTATTATAATTCCATAATATATTCACAAATATCGTATTTTGGTACTGTACTTGGGGTGCCGTTTTAATGACATTATCGTCGAGATATTTTTTAGATATTCTTGGGGAGTCATAGCATTTTCTTCGGACCAATCTTGACCGAAAAATATGCGCAAAAGATAGTTTTGCCTCATTTGACGACTTAAATAGTGAAAACTTTTGATATGCCATACCATTTTTTTTTATCCATTTCAACTACGTTTGGTAACAATTCATATAGTAAGAATAAGTTTCTAATTTCCTTTTGTTTTTTACATGAAATAGTATTAAACGTAATCCCGGTGATAGCCGCTCATATTCTCTACATGATTCTCTACATGAGCAAACATTGCTTTTGGAATGTGAATTTGAACAACAATAAGTCAGGTACAAAATTTTACCAGAAGATAGTCAACATTGTGATTATATCGATTCTGTTTGCGGACACAGTTTCAATGGATTCGTCCAAGTCAAGTTTGATTAGATCATTATCAAACCTTTTCAATGACAAATTTTGTTGAGATTGAATAAGTAACAGAGCAATTTGGAAGCAAGTATCCTAAATCGAAAATAAGCTTCGAACAAAGAGCCAACATTAAATTTTGTTTTAAAAATGGTAAAACTTTTATCGAAACGTTTCAATTGATGAAACAATCTTATGGCGATGATTGCCTATCCCGTAGCAGAGTGCACGAGTGGTTCCAACGTTTTCAAAGTGGTTGTGAGGACATAAATGACATTCAACACGTGGGCCAATCAAAATCCGTGATCACCGCAAATTTCATCGAAACTGTGCATGAATTCATTAAAAATCCGCCGAAATCATCGTTGAAATTCATGGAAATGGAATTGAACGTCTCCAAAACATCGATTTATCGACTTCTGCCTTTTCGGAAAAATGCATTTGCTCATGAAAGGAAAGCGTTATGCAGACGTAGAGGCCATTCAAAAGGCTTACACCGGCATACTGGCGGTCATACCGGCTAACGAGCTAAAACACTCGTTCGACATGCTTTTGGACCGTGCAAAAAGCTGTATTGAAACAGAAGGAGACTATTTTGAATAAAATAAATTGATTTTGCCGAACAAACCATTGTTCTGTTTTGGCTTTTTTAAATCCTGTTTACTTTGGAACGCACGTAGTTTTGCATTTTGATATATTTATCATGAAGTCCTTACATATATATGTATTTATTTTAAACCTCAAAATTCTAGAAGAATTGTTTATGCTTGCAGCGTTGTTGTTAAAATAGTGATTAACTCCACTATAAAAAAGACATTACAGTTATAATTTGAGTTTTTAAATTTTGCGTTGTGGACTTAGAACATTTTCAAATAAGCAAATCTTAACACAAAAGCTGTGTGCTATGTACCAACCGTCAAGTATAAAACCGACTTTATACTACAACAAAATGACTCAACTAAATTGTTTTAAAAGTGGAACTATTAACCTGTGACAATAAATTAAAGTAGTTTAAGTCGAGTTATGCGGAATAATAAAGTATTTTAATTACAGTTAAAAGAATTGTGTAATGGTTGACGCTATGTATTTTAAAGTATTGCCGAAGATAGAACTCAGTATCGAATTTCGATTGTTTTTATTCGTATTAATTGCTTTAAGTAGACTTAAGCTACTTTTAACTCTTGCTGAAACTGACAGTGACACTCTAATTACAGTTCTGCTGTCAGCTTAGATGAATTGTAATAGGGTATCAGCTAAATTGTTTTGGGTGAAATTTCAGTTGAAATTGAGTTAATGTTGACGACAGATGTAAAATTTGCAGATAAAAACAGTTGACAATTTTGTAATGAAAAATAAAAGTTTTACAATTTAGCTAATGTTGGCGCAAGAGTGAATAAAAAAAATAATTAAAACTTTTTTTGATTTGATTTATTTTATAACGACATGATTTGTGCATGAGAGAAAGGCTCCACTTCTGTCCTTTGAAAATCATAATTAGATAATTTTTTTAAGAGAAAGTACGCAATTGAACGTTTCGAACTTCTTTGAACGTAATAAAGTATATTTTCAGGTATATTTTAAGATTTTTTTTTTACAAAAATGTTAAAAAAATAACTGAGTTATGGGCTGTCTTCGGAGGGGCCGAAAAAAGTGCGTCAACTGCTGGCATGATTCCGGTCGAATGACTAGTTGAAACAAAAAAATTCAAAATGTTTAATAAACTTAAATATATTTTCTAAACAACGAATTACGATCTTTGCAAAATATCAAAAGTTAAGAAAATGGCGTAATTTTGAAAAAAAAAAATTTTTTTACGAAAAAAATGGTCGTTTTTTTAATGCAAAATTGACAATTTTCAACTAATCAAAAAGATCGTAGTTCATTGCATGGCAAATGTATTCAAAAATACTCAATTTTAATTTGAAGTCGATCGGTCAATTTCTCGTTTCGAGAAAAACGCGTTTAAAGTTTCACTTACATATGTTTGCACCTCAGAGCGGTCGCTCTTTAGAACGCTGCCATCCAAAAACTATTCAAGATACGATCTTCCAGATTTCACAGGATATTTATAGAAATATAATTCATCGAAAAAGCAAATAAAAAAAATTTTTTTTGGAAGTGTCACACTGGTATAGCCCCTTAAACGAGATTAAGAAACATTTGCAAAAACGTTTGAAGAAATCTACTACCTACTAGATCGTTATAACGCCGTCTTATCCACATATTTCTTCAAAATATCTCATTACAAATCAGTTTACAAATAATTGAAAGAGTAATAAGTAAGAATAATTAAATTAAATTTTTTATTAATAATTTTCGAAAACAATTGCCAGAATCTTCTATGACAACTAATAATGATAATCTGTTAGTTTTTGGTTTTTCTGATAATCAAAATTGTTTTATAGTTTACTCAGCATAGAATTTTTTGACAGGTTGAGTTGTTAATGTTAATATGAAATTGTAAAATTTCAACTGCAGTGAATACAACATAAAAAATAGTGAAAGAAAAATTTTAAAAAGTCATATCAAAAAGCATTTAAGTAAACTATTTACTAAACAGTAAAAATTGTTATAAAAATGTTAATTAATTTATATTTATGAGTTTTTTAGCTACTCTTATTTCCATTTTTTCTATTATTTCCTAGTCATACACACATTCCGATTCATTCATCGCCCACTTAAATGTGCCTACATTTAAATAGCAACATCTTACAATTTTTTTTTTTTCATTTTATTTATTTCAAGCGTTCATTTGAAATTACTCAGCCGGAACTCAAACTGAATAAAATTGATGACGGAACAAAAGTGTTGATTGGCAAATACAATAATTCATCTAACAGCTGTAGATCTGTATGACTACCGTAGGCTAGTGTAAATGAACTTTAGGTGTTTCCCATGATGTTTGCAAGTCCGCTTTTCATACTGGGATTTCACCGCAGCGAATGCAACGTTTGTACAAGTAGATCCGTATTATTCTTTCAGCGTAGGGGCAGTTAGGCTTTTTATTCACAGATATATGTACATTTATGATAAAAGTGGTATGTTCGTGTTCACACTACTGTTACGTATTTTATATAATGATATTCATTTATAATATAACGAACTCGATGTCGCAAAAGAGTTATAGAAATCAGCTGTTACTGCAAACTACTATCAAACGGTTGGTTTAAGCCTCTCACACGAACAACTGTCATTTCCATTCGCTTTGTGTGCTACCAGGCAAGCGTACAGTGCGCAACAAAAAATATAATATTTTCTTCTCTTTCTTCATTTTCTATTTTGTTTATTTATGAAAGGGTTTCTGACTATTTAAATGTTATTTTATGAATTATTTTAAAGAAATATCTACAACACATATAAAAATGCAGGAGAGTTACGGTATTATGAAGTAGCCGTCTCGATAGAAACAGATCATCGAACGAAACGGGGCATATTTGAACTAAATCCGATCACTGTAACACTTTTTATAAAGCATTGAATAAGGATCAAAAAAAGCGGAAGGGTTATATTACTCCAAATAAATCTTACTTTCGATTTACACAAATTCTTGTGTCGCAAATTTAAGTCCGGCATAAATTGCTTCTGTAGAGAACTGACTGAACCTTTATTAGATTGTATGTTTCACTTTCCAACCTTCACTAATTACAAACAATCCATTAAAATGTCCTATATTTTTAACAAGTACTGTAGGTTTGTATGCTTAGTTGTAGTGATCCGCTATACTAAGTATGCATTTCAGGCTAATATTAAGTAAAAAACGTGCAAGCATATTTTATTGTCTATGAGCAATGTATTTGTTATTGTATACTAAGTAGGTATATTGTGCAGCGTTAGCTCACTTTCAGTACGTTCCGTTTAACTATGTACAATTAGCTAATCAACGGATCTGATGTTGTAAATTCTATTTTGCTTTCGAGATTAGCAAACACATCAATGAACTACTCGCACATGCCTAGATATGTATAAGCACACATACATACATACATTAATAATAATTTACTGAAACAGGTAGTTCATTCATGCACTTTAAGCCTAACTAATATCTCTGGCGGCAACAAAGCTTAAACAAAATATTAATTTAAAATTATTAAAATAACAAAAAATAATAAACATTCATAATAAACATAAGTTTACGCCTTTTTGATACGCACAATGTAATATTATGGACTCACTGCCAGCCAAAAAAAACCTACAATCTAGTTAGGTTTTTGGAAAGTAGGCGTCCCTATGAATTTAACGAACACACACGTGTGTGTATTAAAAAGTCTGTTATCGCGTAGGTCACCCTTCACTTTTCTCGGCCAGTTTTATCATCGCCGATTTTTATTATTTGCTACTTAATTTCTAAGCACATCGCTTGGCGATGGCGACGGATTATTCATTTTTTTATATAAAATTTACATTTGTTTTATCTTGTGATGTTTTTGGTTTTGATTTAATATTTGCCTTTTTGTAGAGGAAGTACTATAAAAGTCAACAACCCGCAAATGTTGTTCAACAAGGGTCTCTTTTAAAAAGAAACAACAAATAGATACCGGATCTTGACGTTATATTTTGTGCTAAGCTTTTATAATTTTTATTGAAAGGTAATGGGTGAGTTGACAATATAACTCGTTTTGCAAATGAAAGTAGCAACGTTGAAACAAGATTCGAGAAGTGTGCCCTATAATTTCGAGCTTTTGTGTTTCTTTTTAAGTTCGAAACATAATTGCATGAATTTAAGGTGAACTGATTTATTGAACATATCATCTTAACATTTTTGTTTCCTCGTTGAATCTTAAATGTGGAATTTTTTCAGTGTACTGCTTAGGTTTTGCGTGATGCTTGCTCAAATACATGTTTCCAATTTTCTTCTTCTTTATTGGCGTAGACACCGATTACGCGGTTATAGCCGCGTTTGATATTTCAAATGCTTTGCTTTTTATAATATAAGTTATAAATTTAGATAATCATTTTTAGTTTTTCTTTCATATTTATACAGCATCTAACGTTTCTCGCACAAATTTGAATGTCTTCAGTTTCACTTTTACGGATTAGTAGCAATTCTGTTTCAATACAATTATAAGCTGGTGATTTATCGAATACGGTCCGGCACTCGAAGTGTAACCAATTAAAAAATCCATAAATTCGATTTGGAAAATTATTTTTATTTATTTTAAAGTACACAATGAGTGAAAATAATCACAAAATCAGGACCAATTCAGTTTTGCTCGATATGACAACCTTTTGCCTTAACTATGGCCTTGAGATGGTCAAAAACAGAATCGCAAGCTGCCCGAATGTGACTTTCCGGTATTTTGGCCCACTCACGGACAATAGCTTTCTTCAGCATCTCGAGACTGGTGCATTATTACTTCGGACCTTGCTCTCCGAAATGGCCCAGAGAGAATAATCCATTGGATTTGCATCTGGTGAATTCGAGAGCTATTGTGTGGTCGTAATGAAGTTCGGAACGTTGTTTTTCAGCCATTCTTGGTTCACTCGCGCTTTGTGAGACGGTGCTGAGTCTTGTTGAAACGTCCATGGTTTGCGACCGAAATGTTTGTTTGCCCAAGGCTTCAAAGCAGCCTCCAGAACACTTTCCCGATAATATGTCGCATTTACTTTGACGCCAGGCTCGATGAAAACAATTGGAGAGCGCCCATTTGCGGGAACAGCGGCTCAAACCATTATATGCGCTGCCTCCTGGTGGCCAACCGATGACTTAGATTCTCGTATGAATGGTCGGTCAAAAAACCCTATCGTTTTGATAGTTTACGAATTACTCAATTGGACAAATTCTTTGTTCAGAAAACAAAATGTTCGGAATCAGCCCAGCGAAGCAACTGCTTCGCTCTCTCAAGTCTGACTTGTTGCTGCTTCGGTGTGAGATCATGGGACTTTTGGAACTTGTAAGACTTGATCTTGAGCTCATTTCTCAATATGCGTCGGATGCTGCGGTAGGATGTTTTCAGTTCTTTAGCCATTTTATTGGCACTTCGTCGTGAGTTTCCCTCAAGTCGCTTCTTCACTTTCCGAACCATCTCACGTGACGTTGCAGTCTTTTGATGACCACCTCCATGACGTTCTGCGATACTATCAGTGTCATTGTAACGAATGATCGTGCGATAAACAAAAATTTTTTTCACATTAAAGTGTTTGAGCTCACGAAGAATTGCTGGCTGTGATTTTCCAGGTAAATATAAAGCAATCACACTATTACGTTTGAATTCCATCGCTGATCACTTTTTTGCATTCATTTTGAATTCTAGTGCGACAGCTGTGCGAACGGTGTGACGTTGGTTACATTTCGAGTGCCGGACTATTCGAAAGGCTTTCTCAAACTTTTGAAGTTTAGCTCGTCGGAACAAAGTGAAGATTTACAAGTAGACCTACATCCTATATGTGGAAACAGCCATCACGAATATTCTATAATGGGTTTTTATTCACCAGGCAGTTTTAGGGTGTACTGATGCAAATGCTCCTTAAATACTTGTTGTTTGTTTTTTGCAACAATTCCAAATCTTCTATTCTTCAAAGGAATTTCCAGGAATTTTTGCGATCGTTATTGTATGCACATTGTATGCCGCATTAATAGTTAGTAGTTCGTTGCACATGTTTTCAAACCTCCTCGATTTCGTAAAATTAGTATTGAAACATGTTTTCTCAAAACCTAAAAATCGAAACATACTGTACTTCGGAGCGTGCGTGAACCGACTGGATTCGGTAGACGGCGTTCCTAGTTAATGAACGAGCGGCTGGTTTATTATCTTCGAGCACCTCGAGAGTCTGAGATTGATGCAAGCCGAAAATGGAACGTTCGTTAGAGCAGAGGTACGCTGTTAAATTCTGTGTGAAACTCGGTAAATATACAACAGAGAGCACTTGAATATGCTCAAGCTATGTGTGAAAATGGTCCCAAAAGTACTCACTGACGACCAGAAATTGCGGCGTGTGGAAGTGTGCCAAGAAAATTTGTTCATATGTAAAAGTGACCTCCAATTTTTGAATAATGTAATCACAGGTAACAAGTCATGGATCTTTGAGTATGATTCAGGGACAAAGAGATAATCTTGCAAGCATTTTGAGACGACAGAGGAGATCCAAGTAGCATGCACCTCGGCTCTCAAGGCTTTTCCGGAGAATCCCTTCCATGACGCCTTCAATGCTTGGAAATCGCGCTAACAGCGCTGCATCGTCGCAGAAGGAGCCTATTTTGAAAGTTTTTAAAGAATTGTAACGATTGGTTCAATAAATTTAAATCGACTCAGTCCTATTACTTTCCGGACAAACCCTGTATAAGTTTCTTAAGGCCGAATTGACAAAACTACTCAAAACTCTTTGAGCGTGTAATCGCTTATCACATTCTTTTCATTATTTTTTGCTAATTCTTTCAATGTATTGGATTTTCGGGTAGACGTGACTTGTGCCTTGACGGTTAGTGGTTACACCAGACACACTGGGAATCGTGCTACTTAGTTTCAACAACACAAATTCTTTGCACGTCTACTGTCAAAAAGAGGTGGCACTGACTGATCAGTAGGACCTCTAAATTTACCTTTATTTACTTCTTTTTGTGATCATTTGAAAAGCAAAAGTCTTACCAAAAACCTTTAGTTCATTGTCCAACTAAAACATCCGCTCAAAAATCCTCAATGTACCGAACGAATATATTACTACGAGTATATCAACGAAATTCCATAACCTCTACTTAAGCGTAACAGATACATGAATGCATACATTCAAGGTGCTTTCTAAAGTAAACAGGACTTTTTAAATCTAGCGCCCCCTGGTGGCGCCATCTATGGATATGTCGACTGGTGCGTTAGAATTGATTACTCTTGTCAATTTTCTAGTGAGAATTTCATGACTTTCATCGATTGGAAGTGAAGTTATTGCGTTTTAAGTGTCAGTATCGGTTCGAAAATGAGCTTCGAACAAAGAGCCAACATTAAATTTTATTTTAAAATTGGTAAAACTTCTACCGAAACGTTTCAGTTGATGAAACAAGTTTATGACGATGACTGCCTATCCCGAAGCAGAGTGTACGTGTGGTTTCAACGTTTTCGAAGTGGTCGTGAGGACATAAATAACGATCAACATGTGGGCCAATCAAAATCCGTGATCACCGGAAATTCCGTCGAAACTGTGCGTGAATTCACCAAAAATCAGCCAAATTAATCATTAAAATTTATGAAAATGGAATTTAACATCTCCAAAACATCGATTTATCGCATTTTGGTCGAACATTTGGGCTTACGAAAGATGTGTGCACGGTTTGTTCCGCACAAATTGACTGACAACCAAAACTTACTCAGAATCCAACATTCGAAGGACGATTATTTGACCAAAAATCACATTTTAAGCATTAACAACTTCCCGTATTCACCTGATATGGCACCGTGCGTCTTCTTCCCTTTCGGAAAAAATGCATTTGCTCATGAAAGGAATGCGTTATGCAGACGTAGAGGCCACTCAAAAGGCTTGCACCGGCATACTGGCATACGAGCTAAAACACTCGTTCGACATGTTTTTGGACCGTGCAAAAAGCTGTATTGCAGCAGAGGGAGACTATTTTAAATAAAATAAATTGATTTTGCTGAAAAAAAACCATTTTTCCTGTTTTTTTTTTTTTTTTAAAGTCTTGTTTACTTTGGAAAGCACCTTGTACAGCTGCCATGTAAACTTACCGATCAAATCAAGATAAATATCTTTACAGGTCATTTTACGTATAAGCCATAAAAAATGCACTGGCAAACGGTATTATAGCTACGATGCAGCTGAGTTTAAAGTTGTTTCTTATTTTTAAACGAATTTTATTTTTATTTTACATTATTTTTAAATTAATTTTATTTTTATTTTATATATATATATATTTTTTTTTTTTGATTTATTCTGTGGTATGCAAACATTTATAGCGTATCTTGTTTCAATCACCAAAGATTCGCACTCGAATAACTAAATTAGTGTTTTCGGCTCTACTCAGTCTACTTACATTTTTTATATTTTGTTTGCATTTACTTATCTATGGCTACTTCAGACAAATTGGTATCTTAAAATTTAATTGGGTAGTGAATAGCGCTATTTCAGGTAAATTGAAATACGAGCACGTACGCGTATGGCAACACTACTCGTAAATCTATAGCAAACAACCGTAATCGAAAAGTTAACTACGTGTGTACAAACACCGATTTATATTTTGTAAATATTTAATCTTTTATTTTTATTTACTTTAATTGCCACTTTGGTTACTACACTGTCAGGCTTCATTATGCAACTGAGATGGGTGGTTCGAATGCATGTTTTTTATTGATGAAAAGTTAGAAATAATGTGGAGAATGGGTAGATTATGAATATAGAGCTTCAGTGGTGTGTTCAGTGCGTCTCTGGGTTGTTGCCATAGGGCCCAAATACATGGCAGTCTGAGAAGCTTCGGGCCGAGCACTAGGTGAATATTCTTTTTAAGATGTTAAAGTACATCATTTCAGGTCTGAAAATACCGATAAACAAAAATTAACTCGACTCAGCTCGTTACGCTGATCATTTAGATACATATTTTATAGGGTCTCCAACATTTTCTTCTGGGTGTTACAAACATTGTGGCAAACTTAATAGGGCAAAGTTCAGGGTATAAATATTGATGATCAGCGAATCGAGCAAGCAACTAGCTTTAATAAAATACATTGATATAACCAAATAAGGACATAAAATGTACCTATATAACATTTGTATATTGTTTGTATTTGGACCACCCATTACTCCACATAAATAGTAAGCAAATACATATAGACAAATACTTACGAATAAACACCTATTTCATCTGTGTATTTCAAATCTATTTATGCGATTCATTAAAACGCGATAAAAGCGACTAACAAATTGTTGGTGTTGCCGTCATCGTTCAAAGCAACAATTATAACAAAGATGACAACAGCGGCACCAACAGCAATGATTGTAATTACGAAAACGGCTTCTCAAATTTCAAACAGCATAAATTAAGCAAATTTTGATTTCATTTGACTTTTTCAATTAAACACGCAGTTGTTGTTGTTGTGCATTCTTATAATACGCCCGTGTTGTCGACACTTACCCACTTCAATTCGAGCAATTTGCTGTTTGATGGTCACATTGGACTGGCTGATTGAATTTTTGAGTCCCTTGAGTTGTACAAAATCAAATCGAAAATGAATTTACATTCGCCGATCGATATCTAAGCACTTCACTAGATATGTATGCACTCGAAATTTTCATTAAAGTCATAACAAGCGCATAATTATTTTTATATACAGTATGATCGACATATGCGTAATACTTTTCAACGCCGCGCTACGTGTGCTGTCAAGGTAGGAGAACTATTTATGTTATTAACGTCATTAAATCGTAGAATGTTTTACTTTTTTATATTTTTCTAGAATATTTGAACTTTTTAGGTTAACGTAGTACGTCTTTATATAGTTGAAAAACTTAACAAAAATTTATTTATGATAACTGTTGCATCAATTACTTTCATATTTTTGGGACAATAGGCAGATGTTTGAAGATCTTATAAAAAAAGACAAATAAAATATAACGAAATTGTTTACATGTAATGCATTTTTCTATCTTTACTCTCTCGAAATGTGATAGTAGTAGAGTTGGATACCGATGAGGGCTGGCCATGAGCGAGAGAATGCATTCAATCAGGCTTTGTTGAAGAGTTAAGATCGGTTAACGATCAAAATTGCCACATTCAGTTGTGAATGTTCTGCCAATACCAATTTAGAGTAAGAACCGTCAGGTTCCTCAAGAAATATTACGTTTAACAATCTCAGAAAAAAAAAAAAATATATACCAGGGTGATTCAAAAATTTTTTTTGTTTTTGGATTGGTACTCGGAAAAATAAGTTCCTAGACACCTCTTAGAAAGAATCTCCAAATGTAAGTTTTTAATTGTAACGGGAAGGTCCTCCTACATACAGTTTTCTATTTTTTCTTATTATCAAATAGAAAAATTTGTATCTCGCTTCCAACTACTTGAAAAAATATCTTGTTCCTTAAATTTTGTAAGAAATTGAATGCGCTAAAAAAAGGTCTCCTATGATTTTTTCGTAAACCCAACCGTTTAAAAGATATTAATAGTTGAAGTTTGATTATTTTTGGGAAAATTTTTTATTTCTTATGGATTTTATAAGTCAATGAAAAAAATCATTATGTATATAATACCCCCCTCGTAGATATTATCATATGTGATCCATTTTTCGTTGCCAGTCAACATCCGCTTCAAAAGTCGAGTTCATTCCGTTTCAGCAGCATATCACAGGCGTTGATTCGGTCCAGAATGTTTTTTTGCGACAAATCATGCGGCACCCAAACATCAAGCTTTTTTTGTGTAACAAGCCTTCTGCAGATGATTTAAAATGGTTTGATGACTAACTCCCATTTTCTGGGCGATGTCACGAGATACCATAAGCGGGTCTCACTCGATATTTTCCATGATTTGATCGGCATTCGTCGTCACAAGTCTCTCGCCGGCTGGCTTATCCATGTTGTCGTTGTCGCCCTCTTTTAATCGTCGAAACCATTCCTCCGCAGTTCGAAGTGATAGAGTACCATCCCCCAAAACACCATTAATCTCACAGAACGTTTCTCTAGCGGATCTCAGATAAAATTTTTCTTGTGTTTCTTTCATCATCTCTATTTCAACGAATTTAGAAACTTTAATTAAAATGCTTCTAACACATATAGTATAATTTATTCGACTCTTTTGGAACAGCTTAGTTAGAATAATTATAGCAGTAAAAACAAAGGGGTCAACATATTCACTTTTTATCTCCTTCTAATGGGATAATGCATTTTAAATTTAAAAATATTTGCTAAATCGGCTCTGTGCGTTCTTGAATTTGTTTGAGGGCTTTATAAATATTCCATGAAATTGATGTTTTTAACTTAGTAGATCTCTCTCCCATTCACCAGTTTCCATGAACACAAGTACATAAGTACAAACATAAATGTCAACCAGTTTTGGAGAGAATTGTTACTCATTAAGCTGTTATTTGACAAATAGTTTAATTTGTGTAGGCTTTAAGCTTACATGAATTCTCTGAATATTTTACATATTTGGCTTTAATTAATTGTTTTATTACATGCGTATATACATATATATATGCACCGACGTATGCACGTTGTTAAATAACTAAAAGCAAGGCCTACAAAATTATGTCGACAAATGATATGATTAATCGAAATATTATTGTTCAAAATAGTGGAATCGAACATTTGTGTTTATACATATATACAGTATTTTTAAACAAGGTGGGATGTATTTAAAGCTGATAAGCAAACTTCAAAGTATCTTAACAAACAACAGGCTTTTATATTTCAGATATTCTTATTTAAATGAGGTCTTTTTAAATTGTGATTACTTTTTGAATACAATAAGAGACATTTTTTCATTACTTCTGATTAAGGCCCAGGTATGTGCGCAGAGATGGAACCGCCCGGCGAAAGTTCTCCAATGCAGTGGTCAGCAGTACATTCGAAGTAGTGAGGGTTTCAGTACACCCTTGATCGGGAACTCTCATATACCCAGCTTCTTTGTACCTAATATTTAATGCTGGTGTTGTCCTTGCTGCTTAGAGAGTACGGGTTTTCGTGCGCCTTCCACCGTACAACTACCTAACATTATACTACTGATTCATAGAGTTTAATTGCTCATCTACAGTAGTTTAAGGCAACCTTACTATTATCTCATTGTTTAGCCTACATGAACGCTTGCTGTTCAGGATAAGCCACAAGTATTTAACCCTATCCACGAATCGAAGATTAAAACCTCTTAATGAGAGGAAAGAAACATCTGGGATCTTATACCTCATTGTAAATAAAACTAGCCCAATTTTATACGGATTGATCCCTATACCACTTTTATTCGCTCACTTGGTTATCTCATTCAAGTAACCGTTGTTTGGTAAGATCATAAATGCTGCCAACAGAATCGAGAGCAATGGGGATAACTCACCCTATCTTTTTTACCATCCATTATAGTTCTTTAACAAAATAGACTGTGTATATGTTTGAAGTTTACCACAACCCTGTCTCCAGTCATGAGGGACCCAACCAGCTTCCGGTTACTGTCCGCTGGTGCCACCTTAGTGAGCTTCATGAAGGTCGTACAACCTTCTCAGACTTTTTTAAGAGTGCTATCTCACAAGGGTGCTTTACATATTTCATCCCTTTGATTCCTCGGGATCAAACAGTATCATATCATATGATTTGGAATGATTCTTTTTTTCCCTAAATACAAACGTTGTTTTGGTGTGAAAATTTTCGAGGTTGGAATTGTACCAAAGTGAGGCTTACGAAACTTATTTAAAGAATTCAATCGGCTAGTAAATATCAAAGTCGTTTATACTGATTTATTTGTATATACTGGCACACCCTGTAATAAGTTGGAAGCAATCAAGCTATAGACACCTGTGCAATGCAGTTATTAGAAATATTTTGCGGCATAAAAAACTCAAATTCTTACTATCAGTTATTTAATTTTCAATTCTAAAACAAACGCATGAATTGCCTTCGTTGCGTAATTGCTTAAAGTGCTAGCCAGTTCAAAATAAATAATGCTAAGTCAAGAAAAAAGGTAACCTAGGTTGAACAGAAGCTATAATACCCTTCACAATATAAAGTCTTACAAGAACTTGATTCTGATCGTTCAGTTTGTATGAAAGCTGTATGCTATAGTGATCCGATCTGAACAATTTCTTCCGAGATTGCACTATTGTCTTAGGCAATAACCCATGTCAAATTTCGTGAAGATATATCGATAAATGAAAAATTTTTCAATACAAGCACTTTATTCCAAACGTTTAGTTTGTATGGAAGCTATATGCTAAAGTGATCCAATATCTGCGTTTCCGACTAAAGAGCAGCTTCTTTTGGAGAAAGGTATGGATGAAATCGATATCTGAAAAATTGGGTGACTAGTTCATGTAGCTACCGACAGACAGACAAGCGAACATCGGTTCAGCTCATCGTACTGACCATTTATTTACATACATACATATTTTACAGGGCCTCATAAGTTTCCTTTTGGGTGTTACAAACTTCGTGGTAAACTTAATATACCACGTTCAGGGTATAAAAAAGGAATTAATTGGGAACCAATAGGCACACCCGTTGAAGTAGTCAATTTTAATTGTGGAATAACTAAACGTGGCATTGGACATATTTGAAGTATGTATGTGCACAAACGTATACATATACACTAGTACGCCGCTTTTAACACAGAAGCCGAATCATTAGTGACGGCAATTAACGATTTAATGGAAAAAGTTAAAAATTCAAAGCAAAACGCATCGGCATAATTTATGTTCGTCAACTTATTAGTTTTTGCTAAATTGTGACCAAATACGATTTTCATGCACGAGCGCCAGGCACGAACACTTACACACACGTGGTGGTTGCACGAAAAATGCTTGCCAATGCCAGCAGAGTGCTCGCACTTCTGAGTAATTAATTGCTTGCAGTTCCGAATGCATTGTCATTTAATTACATTTTCGAAAACATTTGATTTCAGACGACAACATATGCCCTTACCAAATAATTGCTAATATCCATAAACATGAGTTGCCGAGAGTAGAGGTGTTAATTGAATTTGTATTTTGTTGCACATTAATTTCAATAATGAGTGGTAGATAGTAGACGAAATATCTCCTGTCATCAAAGAAACAGTCGTCGCACTCGCGACTTGGTTCCCACGGCACTGTTGACAGTCATTACTGCGGAGTCGTAGATAATTTCGTCTATCTTGGAACCAGTATTAACACCAACAACAATGTCAGTTTTGAAATCCAACGCAGGATAACTCTTGTCAACAGGTGCTACTTCGAACTGAGTGGGCAATTGAGAAGTCCTCTCTCGACGTAACAAAAGCCAAACTCTATAAGTTACTCATAATTCCCGTCCTGCTTTAGGGTGCAGAGGATTGGACGATGACAACAACTGATGAGTCGACGTTGCGAGTTTTCGAGAGAAAAGTTCTGCGAAAGATGTATGGTCCTTTGCGCATTGGCCACGGCGAATATCGCATTCCATGGAACGATGAGCTGCACGAGATATACGACGACATTGACATAGTTCAGCGAAGTAAAAGACATTGGCTACGCTGGCTAGGTCATGTTGTCCGAATGGACCAAAACACTTCAGCTCTGAAAGTATTCGACGAAGTACTCGCCTCCCTCCATTGGAATGACCAGGTAGAGAAGGACGTGAATACTCTTGAAGTCTCCCATTAGGACTCGGCTATAACCGCGTAAGCGTTGTCTACGCCGATAAAGAAGAAGAAGATAGTGTTTCACCAAAAACCAAATTCAATTATATGCAGATAAATTATGTGATGTGGTTTAGAGGTATAGAAATTCCAATACGTATATCAATAGTTTTTTAACCAGGAGTCAAAGCAATAATTGTCGAAGTTCTTAACACTCTGCAGGAGCTATCCACACAAGTCCAGGAAAAATTATTGCCTCGAACGGGTATTACTATTTTAAAGCTTGGGATTAGTCGAACTTTACTGTCAGTGGTGAATGTTACAGGGCAATGCTTCGCGACTTTATGCTTCTTCACATCCATATTAATCTTCCAGGTACTAAAGGTTTTCAGCACAACTATCAATCCACCGCCTTAAAACTGGCCATTATAATCATGGCTTCAGATAGGAATGACAGAGGAAGGGTATTGGAAAAGAAAACGTATTGGAAAAGACATGTTTGATTTTTGAGCTAGACACTTGAAAACACCAACATTTTCTAAGATATGCAGGGCAACAAAAAATCTTCTTGTAGAGCTGCCTTATTTGATAATTTTCATATTTCGAAAATCTATAATGTTTTTGTGTTCCTTTTCATTATGAAGCCGTATTTTCTAATAACATAAAAATAGAGACATAACACGGTCTGTTATAAATTTCACTGAACCAAACGGGGTTACATCACCGAAAGGAGAGCGTCTGATAAAATGCGGCAACGTAGAATGGGCTGTCGTGGAAATTATGGGAAACGCACTCTCAGCGTCCTGTTAACGTTAAAGTTGTTGAAGGGCACTGACAATTACAGTCTGTCAAATAAGAGCGTGGTCGACTTTACCGACAGTTAATGAAAGATTTCGTTCTAATTCCTTCGCAAGCCGATAGAGGGAAGCTTTGTCCTTGAAGCATTGACAACAAAAGTTCAGTTGTCGTTGATCTCTTGAAAGAGAATCACGTTAAACGCCATGAGTGCTAAGTACGCGTCGAGCTACGAAGCTGTGTTCCTTGGCATCCACCCGAAAGGTCCCAAAATGTCGCAATCAGTGGCTACTAAATATATGAGAAAGTCGAAGGCATTTGCACAGAAGTGGATACAGCAATATATAGTGGCTAAAAATGTCGATGATTTACCAGAACGTGGTTCGATAGGAAAAGTGACAAAAAAGATGAAAAAAGAATAGTGAATCTGTTTTCGCGGAATCCGGCCTTAAC
Organism: Bactrocera zonata; assembly: GCA_037783105.1. Classification (NCBI taxonomy): domain Eukaryota; kingdom Metazoa; phylum Arthropoda; class Insecta; order Diptera; family Tephritidae; genus Bactrocera; species Bactrocera zonata. The sequence continues at coordinate 90,570 of JBAWJQ010006068.1, forward strand.
ACTGGGGCAAGGATAAGCAAAATTAATAGCAAAAGGTTTAGATATATTCTACGAAACTATCCGAACCCTTCTTCAATGAAGAAGCCTCTGTTGACTGAAAAACTTGTGACAAAGCGACTCGCTTGATAGAGATTTTGAAAATGTCATTTTTACTAATGAATGTTCTATATGGGCACGTTCTGTCCTCATGCGAGTCTGGTCAACTTCCACCAATAGGCTTGTTCAGCGGGCCGTTAATCATGGAATAAAGGTGCATCTTTGGGGCTGCTTCTCAAAGCAGAGATTCGGCACTTTGTACCTCTTTACTGACATTCTAAATGCCGCGAAAATGATAAAAATCTACAGAAAGGCTTTATTGCTATCTGCCAAACGATGGTTCTTCAGAAAAAATGAAGATTGGATTCTGCAGCAGGATAACGATCCTAAACACCGCAGCAAGCTCTGTACTCGGCGGAAAACTCAATCTGGCATCGTTACATTGGATTGGCCGTCGCGCCCGATGCAAACCCTATTGAAAATGTGCGGTCATACGTATACGACTTTTAGCCACCTTTGAGCTGGTTTTTACTTTATATGATTTAAGATTTTCCAAACTTTTCAAGGTCGGTCAGAGAAGACATCCACCCAAAGCCTTTACTTCAGTATACGCGAAATTATATGTCTTTCTAAGTCTTTATGTCTAAACTTATAGCAAAATATACTCTATTCGTTGAAAGTTTCCGGAAGATATAAGCCTTCCTTTGCTTTAAGAATGAAATCATCCAAATTATTTTATGGAAATCAACACATATTGTATAGATGAAACATGACAAATGCAAGATGTCAATAGTCTTAGTTGAATTCAGTAGTTAATCTAGAGATAATATATTAAAATATAATAAATTATAGCCACAATATAGCCGTAGATAATTTCTATATGCATACATAACAATGTGTTATTAAATTTGATCCAATTTTTCTTCTTTTTTACAGATAAAATGTACAGTTTAACAGAGAAGCAGCGCTACGATGGCTGGTACAATAATCTAGCGCATCCAGACTGGGGATCAGTTGGTGAGTACAATTGCAAACACAGTCAAGAAGATAAATATTTATAAGCCTATGAATGGGCATGTCTGCTTGTATGTATGTAAGTAGGTAAACAACTGGTAGACGAGACACGTTTTGAATTTGCAATTCAGCAATTATTATGAAATATCTCAAAAGCAAAAGCTGCTCGTGACGTTGACCCGGTTTCCCTTTCTAGCGGAAAGATTGCACTTGTTATTCATAGCTATTTTTATAACATTTATGCACGGCAAAGCCTCCTCTAAACCGCACACAGCTGATCGATGCACCTTACGATGATATCGTCATTCTGTACACACACACACACACTCCCACGCACATAAGCACATTTGCATATTCGTGTGCAACGTGGCTCGTGTACAGTAATCGCTCGCTGATCGTGAGCGGAATACATACATATCTACTTACTACAATTTATACTGTTGTTTTAGAAAATATGTGGGTGTCTAATGGATTTTTAAATATCTTTAATGTGTTTGCCTTTGAAGGGCCCAATTGAATTTGCCGCTTTTATTCACTTTACTGTAGTTAGTATAAATAAATTATCATTCATCTATTTTACATTTTGAATTACTATTTTTATGGCGTTAATAGTAACAGAGTGTTAATAAGTCCATCATATTTGAAATGAGGCTAATTATCATTCAACTTTCATTAAGTGTATTGTAGGGCAGTGATTCCCAACAAATTTGTTCTATAAAACGACGAAAATAGACTGCCCTGTACCAAGTTCGTATTTGCCAGCCTTATCATTTACCATAATGGTAAATATAACGAAACCTGTACCACCCCTCTATCACCTTCTTTCAGCTCTAATTTTGCATTTTGTCACTGTGACGCTTCTCAAGCAGATGTCTTTGACAGCCGCATTTTTACTGTTTCAACCTACAACTTCTTTGAAGAAGCTAAACATTCACACCGAAATCTGGTCAATAATATATTGTACACCTACTCGTATATATTCGGATGTTACTGGTCGTACACTCAGAACGCGTTAGGAATTGAGCTTTGAGCGAGCGTTTTCCTCATAAAACTTATATATTATATAAGGTTGTCAAATATCTCCCTTCCTTTTTTGCTCTTTATTCAATGCTTTATAAAAAGTGTTACGGTAATCGGATTGAGTTCAAATATGCGCTACTTTTGATCCCATCTAGACGGCGACTTCTGAATACCCCCTTCGTAGAAGCCCCTCCCCCCCTCCTTATTTGCGAAGAACTCGTACAGCCACTTTTCATAAGCCTCTTTTGACCAACAAGAGCGTTCGCAATGAACAGGAACAGGTGGTAATCACTTGGCGCTATGTCCGGGCTATATGGTGGATGCAATAAAACTTCCCGTCGGAGCTCCCGTACCTGTTCTGCCGTTGTCCTAGTGGAACACTACACCCTTTCTGTTGGCCAATTGTGAACGTTTCTGGTCGATCACCTGCTTTAAGCGGACCAGTTGTTCGCAGTGGATGGTAGAAATAAGCGTCTGGCCATATAGGAGCAGCTCATACTGGATGATTCCCTTCTTATCCCACCAAACACGCAGCAAAACCTTCCTGGCCGTCAATCTCGGTTTGACCACTGTTTGAGACGACTCACCGATTCACTGGCTTTCGACCACAGCCCTCTTCACTTGATATTGTCGTATGTAATCCACTTTTCGTCACCAGTCACCATCCGCTTCAAAAATGGGTCGAGTTCGCTCCGTTTTAGCAGCATATCACAGGTGTTGATTCGGTTCAGAAGGTTTTTTTGCGTGAAATCATGCATTACCCAAACATCAAGCTTTTTTGTGTAACTAACTTCCATCTTCTGAGCGATGTCACGAGATGCCACTTGCCGGTCTAACTCGATGTTATTCATTATTTGATCGGTATTCGTCGTCACAGGTCTTCCGACGGCTGGCTTATCCGTGGTGTCGTTTTCACTCGCTCTGAATCGTCGAAACCATTCCTCCGCAGTTCGAAGTGTTAGAGTAGCATTCCTCAAAATGCCATTAATCTCACGGAACGTTTCTCTGTTTCTCTAGCGGATTTGCCTTTAGCGAAGGAAAACTTTAAAATAGCGTAAATTTCGGCGTTAGCGAACTACATGTTTACATGTCTATAACGTTTGTAGGTTATGTCAAGACCTTTCAAAGATGTATAGTATCGCCAGATACGAGCTCTGTTGCAGCTCTGGCATCTAGTCTTCTTGCAAGCTCATAAAACTGTAGAGTCGGCCTTTGTTAAATTATGGAAGGTTTCAACTTTTTTCTTAACAGTCCCACATCTGCCAGACTAAAGACGAAGTTTGATTGTTTAGTCTTCTATGTAAATAGTCTCTTTCTAGGGTTTGTCCTTACTGTTCTAAGCTTGCGTGGATTATTGACCCAGTTTTGTCAAGATGACCGGACCACGATTACACATACAAACGGTAGCTCACTACGTGTAAATCAATCGAAAATATGTGATTTAATAACTCACAATTATTGCTGTATATTCTCGCTCTATTTCGGCAATTTATTTTTATTCTTCCTTTTCGATATTTCAGATAGTCACTTGGTGCGAAAAGCACCACCCTCTTATTCGGACGGTGTTTACGCCATGGCTGGCTCAAATCGTCCGTCTACTCGTCGACTAAGTCGTTTATTCATGGGCGGTCGCGATGGCTTGGCATCCAAGCACAATCGCACCGCATTCTTAGCCTTCTTCGGGCAAGTAGTGGCGAATGAAATAGTGATGGCTTCAGAGTCGGGTTGCCCCATCGAGATGCATCGCATTGAGATTGAAAAATGCGATGCAATGTACGATCGTGAGTGTCGTGGAGATCGTTATATACCATTCCATCGTGCTGCATACGATCGCGATACTGGGCAGAGTCCGAATGCGCCGCGTGAACAGGTAATTATGATGCAAATATACGTAAACCAACTCGTTATGTTACTCTATACCTAATCTCATATAAATCTTATTAACACTCCGCAGATAAATCAAATGACTGCTTGGATTGATGGCAGTTTCATTTACAGTACCTCAGAGGCGTGGCTCAACGCAATGCGGTCGTTCCACAATGGCACACTGCTCACGGAGAAGGGTGGCAAAATGCCCATTAAAAATACAATGCGAGTACCGCTCTTTAACAACCCAGCGCCGAATGTGATGAAGATGCTTAGCCCAGAGCGTCTATTTTGTGAGTTTGTTTTTTGGCATAATTTTTGCTTGTAAATTAATTTAAATCAATTTCGAGGCAGTGCTTGGTGACCCGCGTACGAATCAAAATCCCGCTGTGCTCTCATTCGCCATACTCTTTTTGCGTTGGCATAATACTCTCGCGCAACGCATCAAGCGCGCTCATTCCGACTGGAGTGATGAGGATATCTTTCAACGTGCGCGTCACATGGTCATCGCTAGTTTACAAAATGTTATTATGTATGAGTATTTGCCAGCCTTTTTGGGTTCCGAAGTGAAACCCTACGAGGGATATAAGCAGGAAATACATCCCGGTGTTGGACACATCTTTCAAGCGGCAGCATTTCGCTTCGGTCATACAATGATACCACCTGGCATCTATCGCCGCGACGCCAAGTGTAATTACAAAAAGACACCTATGGGTTATCCTGCGATACGATTGTGCTCTACTTGGTGGGATTCAAGCGTGAGTTTTTTGCAAAATTTTTTGTCATTTTTTATTTTTTTTTAATTATTTAATCATTTGACTTTTAATCCGCAGGATTTCTTCACGGACACCACTGTCGAGGAGGTGCTACTGGGTATGTCTTCGCAGATTGCAGAACGTGAAGATCCCGTATTGTGTACAGACGTCCGTGATAAACTTTTCGGTCCGATGGAATTCACTCGACGTGATTTGGGTGCTTTGAATATCATGCGTGGTCGTGATAATGGTTTGCCTGATTACAATACAGCGCGTGAGGCTTTTGGGTTAAAGCGTCGTAATGATTGGAAGGAAATCAATCCGGAACTGTTTGAGAAAAATCCCGAATTGTTAAGGTGAGTAAAGTTCACACCTTGGTGGTCTGGTCACTACCTCTATCTCTAAACTGGCGGACGTTTATTATGATGTTTAATACATCAGGTCCTATTGTGTTTTTAATGCCATATATACAAAGTTATCCGTTTCAAGCATTCCAAAATACAGCTTATGTTGTAGTGAGACCCGTGCCAAGTCTCCAAATAACCAAGGTCCGTTTAAAGTGGCAGTATGTGTATTGGTCCAATTGTTTTGATTCTCTTTGAGTTGGATATGGATATTCGGTCAAGTTGTCTATTATTCACACGAACGATAAACCTAATTCATTGCTAGAATAAACGGATATCTAACAAATCCTTCAGTGACTGCTGCTTGGAGCCCTGCCGGACTTCCCTCGCACCAAAGCCATTCTGAATCCGTTGATGTAGAGCAAGACAACGTATCTCTCAGCACAGCGCTTCCAAAAGCTTCCCCAGAATACAATTTCGTTATAAAGACACGATCCGGTCAATCCCTTGTTTGTGGTCTATGTGTGTGCCCCTAGATCAACAATTTTTATGTGTATATATTTTTGCTTAAATCGAGTCCGTAAAGCTTTCCATTAATACAGATTCAAATAATTTCAGAATGCTGATTACTGCCTACGATGATCGTCTAGACAATGTGGATGTCTACGTTGGTGGTATGTTGGAATCATACGGTCAACCTGGCGAGTTCTTCCAAGTTGTAATAAAGGAACAATTCGAGCGTTTGCGTGACGCTGATCGTTTTTGGTTTGAAAATGATCGGAATGGTATTTTTACGCGCGAAGAAATCGAAGAATTACGACAGATAACCATGTGGGACATTATTGTAAACAGCACAGACATTAACGACTCCGATATACAACGCGATGTGTTTATGTGGCACGAAGGTGACCCTTGCCCACAGCCCATGCAACTGAACGCTTCCGAGCTGGAGCCCTGTCAATACCTCGAAGGATACGATTACTTTTCTGGCTCTGAGTTAATGTTCATTTATGCTTGCGTTTTTCTCGGTTTTGTGCCCATACTATGCGCAGGCGCCGGATACTGTGTGGTGAAATTGCAAAATAGCAAAAGACGTAAGTTGAAAATACGCCAAGAAGCCTTGCGTTCGGCACAAAATAAGGGTTCGGTGGACAAGATGTTGGCGCGTGAATGGCTGCATGCGAATCACAAACGTTTGGTGACGGTAAAGTTCGGTCCGGAGGCTGCTATTTATACAGTGGATAGGAAAGGTGAGAAATTGCGTAGTTTTAATTTGAAAAATGTGGAAGTAATCACAGTGGAGGAATCATCGACGAATCATATTAAGAAGAAGCCATACATATTGCTGCGTGTGCCCAACGATCATGATTTGGTACTCGAGTTAGAATCTTATGGCGCGCGACGTAAGTTTGTTAAGAAGTTGGAAGACTTTCTCTTTTTGCATAAAAAAGAAATGACGCTGGTGGAAGTGAATCGTGAGATTATGTTGGCGCGCGCTGAAACGCGTGAGAGACGGCAAAAGCGACTGGAGTATTTCTTCCGTGAAGCATATGCGCTAACATTTGGCTTACGGCCTGGAGAGCGCCGACGTCGCTCCGACGCCTCCACCGATGGCGAAGTGATGACAGTTATGCGTACTAGTCTCTCTAAAGCGGAGTTTGCGGCGGCATTAGGCATGAAGCCGAACGATATGTTTGTGCGTAAAATGTTCAATATTGTCGATAAGGATCAAGATGGACGCATAAGCTTTCAGGAGTTTCTTGAGACTGTGGTGCTCTTCTCGCGTGGCAAGACCGACGATAAGTTGCGTATTATCTTCGATATGTGCGACAATGATCGGAACGGTGTCATCGATAAAGGTGAATTGAGTGAAATGATGCGCTCGCTGGTGGAGATGGCGCGCACCACCAGTTTGGGTGATGATCAGGTGACCGAACTGATTGATGGCATGTTCCAAGATGTTGGACTGGAACATAAAAATCATTTAACCTATCAGGACTTCAAATTAATGATGAAAGAATATAAGGGTGACTTTGTGGCTATCGGTTTGGATTGCAAAGGTGCTAAGCAGAATTTCCTCGACACTTCAACTAATGTGGCGCGTATGACCTCATTCAATATCGAGCCAATGCAGGAAAAGCCACGACATTGGATGCAAGAGAAATGGGACAGCTATATAACGTTCTTAGAAGAGAACCGCCAGAACATATTTTATTTGTTTCTCTTCTATGTCATCACGATCGTGCTGTTTGTAGAGCGCTTCATACGTGAGTGAACTACGGAAGTGGAGTTTTATACTTGTTTAATTCTTGCAAACAATTACAGACTACTCATTCATGGCCGAGCATACGGATCTGCGACACATTATGGGTGTCGGTATTGCCGTAACACGTGGCTCAGCAGCTTCGCTGTCCTTCTGCTACTCATTATTACTGCTCACAATGTCCAGGTATGGTCTCAATAGTGGACACTTTCAAATACTGAATTACTACACAACATAATTTTAATTTCAGAAACCTTATCACCAAACTGAAGGAGTTCCCCATACAACAGTATATACCACTTGATGCACACATACAATTTCACAAAATCGCCGCTTGCACCGCGCTCTTCTTCTCGGTGCTGCATACCATCGGTCATATCGTTAATTTCTATCACGTCTCTACGCAATCTCACGAGAATTTACGTTGTCTTACACGGGAAGTGCACTTTGCCTCCGACTACAAGCCGGATATTACATTTTGGCTTTTCCAGACAGTTACCGGTAAGTTTTATAAATTCCTCTCGACATTTTTCAAAAATAAATGGGAATTCTTCCTACTCAAGGCACTACTGGCATACTGCTTTTCATTGTCATGTGCATAATTTTCGTTTTTGCGCACCCGACGGTACGCAAGAAGGCCTACAAGTTCTTCTGGAATACGCATCAACTTTACGTGGGGCTGTATTTATTGTCCCTGATACACGGTTTGGCGCGCATCACTGGACCACCACGTTTCTGGATGTTTTTCCTAGGTCCCGGCATTATATACACGCTCGATAAAATCGTCTCGCTGCGCACCAAATACATGGCGCTGGATGTTATCGAAACGGATCTGCTGCCTTCCGATGTTATCAAAATCAAGTTCTATCGACCACCTAATCTAAAATACCTGTCCGGACAGTGGGTGCGCTTGTCGTGTACTGCTTTTCGACCACACGAAATGCACAGCTTCACGTTAACCTCAGCGCCGCATGAGAATTTCCTCAGTTGTCACATTAAAGCGCAAGGTCCATGGACGTGGAAATTGCGCAATTACTTTGATCCTTGTAACTACAATCCAGAAGATCAACCTAAAATACGCATTGAAGGTCCGTTCGGCGGTGGCAATCAGGACTGGTACAAGTTCGAGGTGGCGGTAATGGTAGGTGGTGGCATAGGTGTTACGCCCTATGCCTCAATGCTTAATGATTTGGTGTTCGGTACAAGCACGAACCGGTACTCAGGTGTGGCATGCAAGAAGGTATATTTCCTTTGGATTTGTCCCTCGCACAAGCATTTCGAATGGTTCATCGATGTGCTGCGCGATGTGGAGAAGAAGGATGTCACAAATGTGTTGGAAATACACATTTTCATTACACAATTTTTCCACAAATTCGATTTGAGAACCACCATGCTGGTGAGTTGCTGACACTTATGAAATATTCCAGCAATTGGTTACAATGATTTGTTTCTTTCTCTTGCAGTACATTTGTGAGAATCACTTCCAGCGCCTATCGAAGACCTCAATATTTACGGGCCTAAAGGCGGTGAATCATTTTGGACGACCTGATATGTCAAGCTTTTTAAAATTCGTACAAAAGAAACATTCCTATGTAAGTAAAATATTGGAAAAGCTGGTCAATCAAAAACAATTATTGGGAAGTTTTTATAAAGTTTGAAGCTCCTTATGTATTGTGTCTGATTAGTTAAAAAAAGCTTTAATAATGTTGCAGGTTTTAGGGATCGTTTTCTCATCGGTCAGTTAAGTTCTGGTTACTTTACCAAAATTTCTTTTTTCAGTAAAGAATATTTATTACCTTAACAAAGATTCTTTCGGCAAAGAACCTTCTTTTTAACTAGAACTTAACAGACAGCTAACTGTTAATCAAACATTGAGAAAACGGTCCTTAATTGTTAACTTAATTAAGAGATGGTTTCTTTTCAACGCGGAGGACTTGTTGGCTAATTTTGCTTATGGGGTTTACTATGCAGCGATCTACAATATAAAAAAATTAAGAAACCTATTATAATCACATTATTTTCTTGCCAACAGGTTTCCAAAATTGGCGTTTTTTCGTGCGGCCCGCGACCACTCACGAAGAGCATAATGTCTGCCTGTGATGAGGTGAACAAAACGCGTAAGCTTCCATATTTTATACATCATTTCGAGAATTTCGGTTAATGGCGACGGGATTTCGCAATGGTTTCTGGTGGGTCACATCAATGCATTTACTGTTAATCATTCAAAGCAAGGACGACAGCATAATGCCACCAAAAACTATGAAATCTTCTGAGATCTACTCATCATTTTTACTGTTTAAGTAAATTTTTAATTTAACTCATTGCCCTTTGAACAAAAAATACGTACGAAAAATGAGTTAGACAAAAACTAAATTAAATATAATTTAAAAATTGTTAGTCAAATTAGCGCGCTTCTGCAATATTTCCATCTGTGTGGAAATTGTCTATCACTTACGGATTTGTCTGGAGAAATGAAGAATTGTCGTTGTGTGGAATGCTTGTATATGTATATGTAATTTTACCACATAATTTGTATATAAGTATTGATACTCCTACTACATACCACTATTGCTACTACTACATATTGCTCTATGATAAACGATAACTGTACCATTATATTATGACACTTTCTTTCAACTGAAGTTTATTTATTGAATCTTATTTGTTATCATTTTGTAAAAAAATTAAAACTTACGTAATATTATTTATTATATGAATTCAATAAGTTTGTATGAGATAAAAAAAAACAAATGTGTAAATTGTTGTTGTCTTATTAAGTCAAATATTTCCCTTCCGCTTTTTCCTCTTTTGTTGCAATGCTTTATAAAAAGTGTTACAGTGATCGGATTTAGTTCAAATATGCGCCTTTTCGCTCGATAAACTTTTTCCACCTAGACGTCAACTTCATAATACCTCACTCGTAGAAGCCCCCTCCTTATTTGCGAAGAACTCGGGCAGCCACTTTTCAGAAACCTTTTTTGAGTTCAACTTTAAACCAACAAGAACGTTCGCCATGAACAGGAACAGGTGGTAATCACTTGGCGCTATGTCCGGGCTATATGGTGGATGCGATAAAACCTTCCATCCGAACTCCCGTAGCTTCTGACGAGTCATCAATGAAGTGTGTGGTCTGCCGTTGTCCTGGTGGAACACTACACCATTCCTGTCTGGAACGGATTCTGGACGCTTCAGGTCAACCGCCTACTTCAAGCGGTCCAGTTGTTCGCAGTAGATGGTAGAATTAAGCGTCTGTCCATATGGGAGCACCTCATAGTGGATGATTCCCTTCCAATCCCACCAAACACACAGCAAAACCTTCCTGGCCGTCAATCCCGGCTTGGCCAATGTTTGGGACGATTCACCAACCTTCGACCACGACCGTTTTCGCTTGATATTGTCGTATGTAATCCATTTTTTGGCGCCAATCATAATTTATTTCAAAAATGGGTTGAGTTCGTTCCGTTTCAGCAGCATATCGCAGACGTTAAATCGGTCTAGAAGATTTTTTTACGTATCAAGCTGTTTTGTGTAACCAGCCTTCTGTAGATGGTTTAAAATGGTTTGGTGCGAACTCCCATCTTCTGGGCGGTGTCCCGAGATGCCACATGCCGGTCTAACTCGATGTTTTCCATGATTTGATCGGTATTCGTCGTCACAGATCGTCGTTACAGGTCTTCCGCCGGCTGGCTTATCCATGGTGTCGTTTTCACCCGCTCTGAATCGTCGAATCCATTCCTCCGCAGTTCGAAGTGATAGAGTACCATCCCCCAAATCACCATTAATCTCACGGAACGTTTCTCCGTTTCTCTAGCGGATTTGCCTTTAACGAAGGAACATTTTAAGATAAATCGAATTGCGGCATTAGGGAACTCCATGTTTACACGTCTATAACTGCTGAACGGAATATTCAAACTAATCATGCATAGCCGTGAATTGTTTGACCAATATGAAATGGAATCGTTTCCTTCCACTCCCAAGTGAATAGCAATTAGAGAACTTTTCTAACTTGCGTGAACCTCTACACATGACTCCATCCATCCATGGACTGCCGGCTCTGCTATTAAAACACGATCATGATCAACAAGCTAATGGGATCTTATCAGTGTGGCTATAGACCTGCAAAATCAACAACTGACCAGAAAGACCCGTGAAAAGAGTATCGGCACACACCGTCTCTTCGTCAATTTCAAAGCTGCTTTTGACAGCACGAAAAGGAGCTGTCTTTATGCCACGATGTCTGAGTTTGGTAACACCGCATAACTAATACGGCTATGTAAACTGACGTTGAGCAACACCAAAAATCCCTCAGGGTCGGGAAGGATCTCTCCGAGCCGTTAGATACCAAACAAGGTTTCGGACAAGGCGACTCCCTTTCGTGCAACTTCCACTAAATAAGGAAAGTACTATCTTCTATAGATTTGTACAGCTGCTGGCGTAAGTCGATGATATTGATATTATTGGTCTCAACAACCGCGCCGTTAGATCTACTACACTGATCGAGGGCAAGACGAAATATTGCCCGTCATCAAACAGACAGTCGTCCACTCGCGACTAGGCTCCCACGTCACTGTTGACAGTCATAACTTCGAAGTTGTAGATAATTTCGTCTATCTTGGAACCATTATTAACACCTACAACAATATCTTCCTCGAAATTCAACGCAGAATAACTCTTGCCAACAGTTGCTACTGCGGACTAAGTAGGCAATTGAGAAGTAAAGTGCTCTCTCTATGTACAAAAACAAAACTCTATAAGTCACTTATTACTTCCGTCCTGCTATATGGTGCAGAGCCATGGACGATGACAACAACTGATGAGTCGACCTTGCGAGTTTTCGAGAGAAAGGTTCTGCGAAAAATTTATGGTTCTTTCTGCATTGGCCACAGCGAATATCGCATTCGATGGAACGACGAGCTGTATGAGATATACGACGACATTGAAATAGTTAAGCGAATTAAAAGACAGTGGCTACGCTGGCTAAGTTATGTCGTCCGAATATTCAGCTGCCAAACAAACTGAGCTATGTGAATTAAGCTCTTGTAACGAATTTTTTTTATGTGTGTGAAGGGTATTGTAGCTACTGTGCAACCGAAGTTAAAGTTTTTTCCTGTTTAATAGAAAGTATGAAGGCCTTTGATCTTTTCACTTGCTAACTTATTTTGATTGCGAGAGTATAAAATGTTCGGTTACATAAGTAAGAGTATAAAAATACTGTCGAGGTGGCAGTTCTTGGCCGGATATAAATTCAAGTTCCTTCCCTTTTACGTGGAAACGAGGTTTGCGAGAATACGGTAACATTTTACTTATAGCAATAACACAGAATTATCAATGCGCATGTCCCTAAAATGTCAAGGCACAAAATCCATAGTTGACAAGCAAGTAAAGGTAATAAATAATGTGATTTTAGAGCACAAATTACGATAATTTCGCTTAAAATATGTTGGAGTCATTACTAGTGAATCCATTATCAACACTTTACCATGAGGAGCTGTTTCTTATACAATGGGTGCAAAACTTGTAAGTCCACATCGCTATCGGAAATTGGAGTGCCACAATGTAAACCTTATATAACCGCACTACTCATACTTACTTTCTTACAGTTTTGCGCCAGTCGGACCGTTACTGCTGCTGCTCAGCGAGCATTTGACGCCAGCAAAATTACTGGATATCTATATTCCAGTGATAGGTGTATTTAATCAAAAGCTTATGGTGCTACTTGTAAGCGCGCTAGGTGTGATGAATGTGCTCTCCTCTTTAATTAAATGGTATTTGTTGCATATGCATAGGGTTTTCAATAGATACATTTTCAATTACTTCCAGGTCTGCGCCGGCAAACCGCCCTTACTGGTGGCTACGTGAGTATAATGACACGACTGTGTTACAGCAATATCATGGCACTTGCCAAACGACAGCAGCGTTTCCCTCGAGCCATTTGGTGGCCTTCAGCACGACTCTTTACTTGATAGCTTTGGTGTTTTTACCCGCCTGTTGGCAGCGCCTTAAATTGCCAAATCGATATTTGAACGCATTTTGTATACTAACGGTTATACTAGGCGGCACTGCCATGTCAATAAGTCGCATTTATTTGGCAGCACAGTTTCCACATCAATGTCTGTTATCCTGCTTTTTCGCCATTTTCACGTTGCACACATTGCGCAAATATTCCAAAAGCTTGTATAAGCTTCGTCAGTTTAAAGCAATCCTGATTCTAGGTTGCTTTAGTATTTCGCCGGTGTTGATATATTTTGGTATGCTGCGTATTGACATGGATCCGCATTGGTCAGTGCGCATGGTAAACGTCATCTTTGTTGTCTACTCAAGGGTGTATGATAACTTAATTTCTGTGTTGCAGGCCTTCAAGTGGTGTATCGATCCGACACAAATGCGCCATGAGGATAGTTCAATTTTCGTGCTGGCACGCGATTTTGGATATCTTACCGGCGTAGTGCTCTCGTTGCCAATCCATGAAAGGTACAATTTAAAAGTTCTGTTTATAAGTCATGGTTTTGCCATACCCTTTAAATTTTTTTTTAGTTTGGAAAACAAAACTGTTATCACCAAACGTCTTCCACTGCTTTTGGTGCTGGAAATGCTCAACTACTACGCGCGTCTGGAAACGCCGAAGACTTACGGTCGGGTAGCATTTGTGGCTTATGAGTTTGCACGTAATGCTATGCATTCGTTTACGCTTTTAAAAATCGTGCCGAAATTAACGACACAATGAAGAACGCGCGAAAATAATTATATACATGTGAATCTATTGTAAAGTATTTTAGTTCAATTGTTGTCAGTATTTTAGATGAACTTCGGTAGAATTTAGAAAATTGAAAATTAGCTGCCTAATTAAAAACTAAATAGGAAAAAAATAAAAATATAAGTATTAGCCTCAACAGTAAAACAAAAAATGTTTAATTAATTAATAAATCCTAAACTAATCTGACGATCCAAATTTCGCTTGCGACTCATCGGGGTCAGAGGAACTTAAGCGCTTAAGGGGTTAGGGGTAGTAAGAGGCACGAAAAAATGAGAATTTTCAGTATTTTTTTGCTAATAAATCGTGTTATTTTACAAAAGTGCTAATATGGCGTTATTATAGGATGTGTTGACTTGAAGTCACGAAAATTTCAAAAATTTTATTACTAAAGTTATAGTTGTTTGTGTTTCAAAAAAAGGTATTAGCTGTGACAAGCATATGCCCTTGGAGATTCATCTAAAATCAATCGGACAAAAAAAAAAATAGTTTTATAAATAGTTAAACTCGGGCCTGATCGAGGGATTTGTTTTTTTTTTAAATTAACAAAATGGCGGCCCCCAGAAATTTTTTTCTAAATTTTTGAGAAAAAATCAACAGTTAATTGGTCTTAAAAAATCGAAATTTTTGAAAAACAAAAAATCCTTCGAATAGGCCCAAGTTTATTCTTATTCTTCTTCTTTACTGACGTAGACACCGCTTACGCGATTATAGCCGAGTCAACAACAGCGCGCCAGTCGTTTCTTCTCTTCGCTACGTGGCGCCAATTATATATTCCAAGCAAAGCCAGGTCCTTCTCCACTTGGTCCTTCCAACGGAATGGAGGTCTTCCTCTTCCTCTGCTTCCCCCGGCGGCTCTGCGTCGAATACTTTCAGAGCTGGAGTGTTTTCGTCCATCCGGACAACATGACCTAGCCAGCGTAGCCGCTGTCTTTTAATTCGCTGAACTATGTCAATGTCGTCGTATATCTTGTACAGCTCATCGTTCCATCGAATACAATATTCACCGTGGCCAATGCGCAAAGAACCATAAATCTTTCGCAGAACCTTTCTCTCGAAAACTCGTACCGTCGACTCAGCGGTTGTTGTCATCGTCCAAGCCTCTGCACCATATAGCAGGACGGGAATTATGAGCGACTTATAGAGTTTGGTTTTTGTTCGTCGAGAGAGGACTTTACTTTTCAATTGCCTACTCAGTCCGAAGTAGCACCTGTTGTCGAGAGTAATCCTGCGTTGGATTTCCAGTCTGACATTATTGGTGGTATTAATGCTGGTTCCTAAATAGACGAAATTATCTACAACTTCAAAGTTATGACTGTCAACAGTGACGTGAGAGCCAAGTCGCGAGTGCGACGACTGTTTGTTTGGTGACAGGAGATATTTTCCATTTCCTTCGCTTCTTTATCCAGTCTGTAAAAAAGCAGAACTAACGGCGCGGGTGTTGAGGCCGATGATATCAATATCATCGGCATACGCCAGCAGCTGCACACTTTTATAGAAGATTGTACCTTCTCGGATTAGTTCCGCAGCTCGAATTATTTACTGCAGAAGTAGGTTGAAGAAGTCACACGAAAGAGAGCCGCCTTGTCTAAAACTTCGTTTGGTATCTTATGGCTCGGAGAGGTCCTTCCCGATCCTGACAGAGCTTTTGGTGTTGCTCAAGGTCGGTTTACACAGCCGTATTAGTTTTTCGGGGATACCAAATTCAGACGTCGCGCCATAAAAGCAGCTCCTTTTCGTGCAGACGAAAGCAGCTTTGAAATCGACGAAAAGGTGGTGGTCGCCGATTCTCTCTTCTTCTCTTTTCACGGGTCTTTTTCAAGATTCCAAGATTTGGCGCATGGTGAAAATCTGGTCAGTTGTTGATTTCCCAGATTTAAAGCCACACTGATAGGGTCCGAACAGTTTGTTGATGGTAGGTTTTAATCTTTCACACAATGCGCTCGATAGAACCTTATACACGATGTTGAGGAGGCTTAACCCACAGTAGTTGGCGCAGATTATTGGGTCTCCCTTTTTGTGGATTGGGCAGAGCACGCTTGAATTCCAATCGTTGAGCATGTTTTCGTCCGACCATATTCTACAAAGAAGCTGATGAATGCTTCTCATCAGACCTTCACCGCTGTGTGTGAATAGCTCGGTCGACAAACCATCGGCCCCAGCCGCTTTTTTGTTCTTCAAACGGGTAATTGCTATTCGAACTTCTTCATGGTCAGCCAATGGAACGTCTGCTCCATCGTCGTCGATTAGGGAATCGGATTCTACGAGAATACGCTCCGGTATGGAAACCTTCTGTAAGCCGCCGCATCTTTTCGTAGAATTTTCGAACATTATCCCTGTCGCCAAGCGTGTCAAGCTCTTAATACTCACGCATTTCGGCCTCTCACTTTTTCTGTCTACAAATGCGTCTCGCTTCCCTCTTCAAATTTGGTATCTACCCCATTCCTCACGTATTGTGCTTTGTGAATTTTTCTGTGATGGAATCTAGTACTAAAGATAACCATATTTCAGGCCCGGCGAGGTCGATCAGCCTCATCCTCCGCGAGGAAGAAGTTTTATTTGCCCACCCTGGATTTAAAGTCTCCAAGCACTATTTTGACATCGCGGCTGGGGCAATTCTCATAGGTGCGCTCCAACGCTCATAGAAGGCATCTTTGGTCACATCATCCTTCTCTTCCATTGGAGCGTGGGCGCAAATCAGCGATATGTTGGAGAACTTCGCTTTGATGCGGATTATGGCTAGACGCTCATCCACCGGGGTGAATGACAGTACTCAGCGACGGAGTCTTTCTCCCACCACGAAAGTGGTCGTTCAAATCTCTACTCTACTGAAATTTGGGGTCTCGTCGTTAATACTCGTAGGTTAATTCATTTTGTGCATGTACCGTCCATTACGCCCATCATCAGTACCCACCTCTTTTGGTTGACTTGAAACCCTTTATCATTTAAACGAGCAAACGGACGGACAAACAGTCACCCAGAATACAAATTGCCAACAACCGTTTCTTGAAAAGGGCATATTTACATTGTCAAACGATGAATGTTATGCGTAAGAAAGAAATTCACAAGAGTTCCGGTTAGAATTAAAAATTTTGGCTTAATGAATGCATACGAATCTCTGATAGCGCTATTGGGTAATTAACCAGTGATTTAACTGATAGTTGGCTTGCAGGAGTAAATTTTAGATTAAAGATAAAAAGTATTAAAATATATTCAGGGTCAGAAAGTGGGAGAAATCAATCAACAAATATAAGAATATAAGAAAGTCGTATTCTCATGAAAATACATTTTATTTCAGATCAGATAACCTTTCAAAAGTAAAAAGTTATTATAAATTATTTAATGTATAATATAAATAATAACGAATTTTTCCATTTTTGTTTTCTCATTCGATATTTGCGGTTAATTTTAATTTTTTTTTTTAATTTTATTTTTATTTAATTTGTCTATTTTTTGACGTTAAGTTATTGCAGTTCATTTGATTAAATTACTTTTCACTGTTTTATCGCAAAAGAAAAATGTTACAATCTGGCATTATGTTTTTTATTTAATGTCACAGCTGGGATATTTGTGTGGTTTGTGTATTTGCTAATAACAGCTGATTGTCAATCGGTGTAGTAGAAACGTCCGAAAATAGTTAATAAACATTTTGTGGTGTTTACAAATATTTAATATTATTTATTGTAATAATATGTCGAAAGTGATAGAGATTTCTGATTCCGAGGAGGAGTCAGAAAGAATTGAAAGTGATCCTCTAGGGAATGACAAATCTATTTTGCCTACGCTGAACAATGTTTGCGATACCAAAGAATCGTATTTGCAGGAAGTTTTGCAACGGGAAACTATATCTTCTTGCAGTAACTCTCCTCCTCCATTGGTAATTTCGGACATTTCATCCTTAAATACCTTACAAGGTCCAACGGCAGCAAGTATACAAAGTAGCCCGTCTACAAGTACTAGTGCCGCCGGTACTACAGCCGCAGCTAGCACTTCAAATGCAGCACTACCACTACAAACTAAACGCAGTCGTCGCAAGAGTACCCATCATCCTCTGTGTGTAAGCCCGGAAATACAATTTGAAACAATATCCCTGGATGATGAGGAAGATAAGCCGCCATCGAAGGCCAAAAACAAAACAAATACTAACAGTGATGGTATACAACACAATAAGGCGCCAAAATTACAGAAAATTGCGCCGAAAATACTTAATACTAAGCCACAGGCAGATAAAACTAAGAACGATTTACCTGATATATGTGCTGAGTTTCTTGCGTCCGATGAAACTAAAGCATTATTAGAACAAATAGCAGAGGATCGTGTTCGCATAAATTTTCTACTGGCATCATATAATATGCCAGAAATACAATTTGCCTTGCATACAAAGCCGGATGTTTTGCAATTTCAATTAGAGGAGCGAATAAAACATAGAAAAAGACGGTCACTTGAATCTTCGAAACAAATGAAAAAACGACGAAGTTTGTTACCAAATAACACTCGCACGGACACTTAAACGAATCTGATGTTTTTAATATTCATAAATATTTTGATACGTAATCATGTAGAGGTCTTCATATTGCATATATTGTTTTAAGGTTGTATTCAAATATGCAAGAATCTTAAGTTAATTAATAATAAGTAAGCAAAACTCAGTTAGTTAAAAAGAAAATTTTACAATAATGGAAGCTGCAGGCAAATATTATGTTAATGATTGTAATTAAAAATAAAGCACAAATTGTAACTAATGTCAGTTATTATTATTTTGTTGATGAGTTTTGGTCTTAATCAGAAAGCTCTAAATGTTTGTGACTAACTCTTTATAAATGCAGCTAATATTGTGCTGTTGCTCAGAAGAGTGTTTCCAAACTAAACTAAATGTTCGACTCAAGTGCAAAATTTCGTAAACCACTACTTAGTACTTGGTGTCATAAAAGATCCAATATCTCGTGGCCTTAAACAAAATAAGTATATAATTTCAAAGTATTTCTAGGAACGGTAAGCTGAACTTGCTATTTCGACGAGGTAAGATCATACAAAAAGCGCTGTCAAGTAAGAAAGTCTGAGTATGCAAAGAAATGCGAAATGTGTCTCTCTGGTTTCTCGAAGTAGCTCGAGCTATTACTCGAGCTGTTCATTTGTTGTTGTTGTGGCGCCAGAAATCTCGCGAGTTGACAATCCTTGACCGGATAAAAATCCGGGTAAGTTCCGGAAAAGTTTTGAAATACAACTAAAGATTTTGTACGCAATACGTGTATCTCCCTGGCACACTTACGCACTTACATAACTCCTCAATGTACATACCTATGCCTATTTATAATCAACGCGTGTACACTCAAGAACAAATAATTAAATATTTACATAGTTAAATATAGTATACACACATATTTGAACACGAGTGGGTGCTCTAGCACGCAAGCAACATGCGCATATTTTTCGCTTCCGAAACTATTGAGCTGAGTTGATTAAATGTTGATTTTTCGGCAGATTAGCAACTTCATTCACTGGAAAGCGCTCAAGTGTGTATGCGCATATTATGCTTGAAGCTGATAGAGATAGTGTAACTAAGTATCTGTGCGCATTATCTCGGCTTGCTTGTTGTCTTGTGGCCACGCAGTGTTCACGCTGTCAAATGTAGCACATTCCTTTGAAGGGTTAATTGACTGGGCCATTATCACCTTTTTATATATGTATGTAGATCTTACTTACATATGTATGGATGTAGTATGTTCATACATACACTTTACACATATTCATACGTACATATGTGCGTACTTACACATACATATGGCGTCCCCACTGGGTGGTCAGTTACTTTGGGTATTTTCCATCGATTAAGTTTATTGATCCTCATCTGTCTTCGAATTCGCTTCTGATGGCAAACATTTTACTGTATATGAATGTACCATATGTAAGTGTGCAACTTTTTAAAAATATTATTATATTGTAGTATTTTATTATATTCCATCTAATAAACATAACAACACTGACATTTGATGACGTAAATTCGGCGCATTTATTACCTAAAAATAAAATTTTAATTACAAGGGCAAATAATCGGGTTTTGTCGTTTTTTGAAAAAAAAAAATATTAATTTTTGCATATGACTATATTGTCACGTCTACCAGGAAAGTTAGTATGCGATTTTCGATCTAATAATTTTATAGTTTAGATTTTTTATTTGTGTTTATGTATAAGAACGATAAATCTTTGTCTTCCTATTATACTTTGTCGTTGTTGAAAAATAATAAAATACTTGCCAAATAGTTTTGAAGAGTAATCGCCAGTTGACAGTCCGCAAATCCGCTAGAGAAACGTTCCGTGAGATTAATGGTGTTTTGGGGCACGGGACTCTGTCACTTCGAACTGCGGAGGAATGGTTTCGACGATTCAGAGCGGGTGAAAACGACATCATGGATAAGCCAGCCGACGGAAGATCTGTGACGACGAATACTGATCAAATCATGGAAAACATCGAGTTAGACCGGCATGTGGTATCTCGTGACAACGCCCTGAAGGTGGGAGTTAGTCACCAAACCATTTGAAACCATCTGCAGAAGGCTGGATACACAAAAAAGCTTGATGTTTGGGCGCCGCATGATTTGACGCAAAAAACCCTTCTGGACCGAATCAACGCCTGCGATATGCTGCCGAAACGGAACGAACTCGACTCATTTTTGAAGCGGATGGTGACTGGCGAGGAAAAATGCATCACATACGACAATATCAAGTGAAAACGGTCGTGGTTGAAGGCCGGTGAATTGTGCCAAACAGTGGCCAAGCCGGAATTGACAGCCAGGAAGGTTTTACTGTGTGTTTGGTGGGATTGGAAGGGAATCATCTACTAGGAGCTGCTCCCATATGGTCAGGCGCTTAATTCTACCATCTACTGCGAACAACTGGACCGCTTGGAGCAGGCGATCGACCAGAAGCGTCCAGAATTTTCCAACAGGAAGGGTGTAGTGTTCCACCAGTATAACGTCAGACCACACACTTTGTTGATGACTTGTCAGAAGCTACGGGAGCTCGCATGTGAGGTTTTATCGCATCCATCATATAGCCCGGACATAGCGCCAAGTGATTACCGCCAGTTCTTGTCCATGGCGAACGTCTTTGTTGGTGTAAAGTTGAACTTAAAAGAGGTTAGAGGGGGCGTTGAGACATTATATGTGTTTTATAAAATGAAATGATGTCCATTTGTCCATCGATGTTTTTTGTTGTAAAATAAAAGACAGATATCAGCTCAAATGCAGAAAATTATAATTAGAAATTAACCTTCGATGCAAACAGTTAGTCACATTTACAAATAAACTCATTATCGAAAACCGTCTGCATTTAATTGCTGCTCGTAAAGTAGTTAATAAAATTTGGGTGATAAGTTAAAATTTGATTTTTGCTTGAGTTAATGATGCATAGAGTATTATAGTTCTGTTCACCTACATATCGGTTAATTGTAATATACGTACCTACGACTAAGTAAAATATTGGGTAGTCGAAAAAGTTTTTTCGCTTTAAACATCAACTTATTTTTTTTTTATTTATAATGAACTTTAATAAACCAAATTTGTATCATTTTAGTCGACCACTTTTTGCCATTTTTGCGCTAAAGATATTATGATGTCCATTATTCCATCAGTGTAAAATTTTTCTGATTTCTCGGCGAAAGACTGCGGCAAGTAATTTTTTCATTTTTTTTTATTTTCAAGAGAAGTCAACTTTACTCCAGTAAGGGAGTTCTGCATTGACCGAAACAAATAGTCGTCCGATGGTGCAAGATCAGGGCTATATGGTGGATGCATCAATACTTCCCAGCCAAGCTCTTCTAGTTTTGGCCGAGTCATCAAAGATGTGTATGGTCTAGCGTTGTCCTGGTGGAAAACGAATATTTTCGATTGCTTGCTTCAATCTCAACAGTTGTTGACAGTAAAATGTCGAATCATTCGACCAGGCTGGAGCAGATCATAGTAGATGATGAGACAAAAAAAAAACCCAATGAAGCTATTGGTATAAAATATTGCAAAAATTGGCTTGGCTTGCATTGGCTCTAAATAAATGGTAATAAAACTATCAATCTTTGAAATTATCGTAATTCTTGCATGCTTCCATGCTTCGTCGAATAATGAAAATAATTCCTGAATCTCACTAGAGTATACATTTTTCGGTTACACTCGATTCAGCGCTTCCTTATTAACCTTTTTATTTTCTCTTCTTAAGTCCATTTTCTCAGTACTTAAGTCCACCCACTAATTCAGTATGATTTAGTATGTCTGAAGTCGAGTTTCAATACTTTAAGTGCATATAATTTTGCTATAAAATATTGATTTATAGTTATTCTATGTTAATACACATATGGTACTCCAGCATGGAATGTATTGGTTTTGGTCAGCAATCAAGATCTGGCTTAATCAGAAAAAGTATGCTGATGTAATTTTCTAATAAAATGATGCAAAACGTTTAAATGAAGTGAAAATTTGAATATGTATTCAATTTAATGCTGATAGGGAAATATTAGCATATACTACATTATAGAAATCGTATCGTCGTTAGTGATTATATAGAATTAGTTCACATAATAGCGGCCAAGCAACACTAAACTTAATATTCCAATGTCGTGAAATATAGTATTAGTGAGTCATATTTGTATAAATTGCAGCAAAACTCTTTCCAGCCTTTTTGCAGCTTCAGTACTACAGGTTATGATCTCTAGCGAGATGAGCATTGATGAGATTGATAAACTTTTGGGTTTCCCTCAGTGTCATATGACAATTTGGCTGTAACAGCTACTCTCTTCACGCAGATTAAAATGCACAAAAGATCAAATCCGGCAAATAAAGTGGCTGAACTGATTTTCGAAATCTCGTTAATAAACTTTTCTTTGGAATTTCTACAAGACATTTTTTTGAAACCAAACAGAGTGGAGAGTCTTATATTCATATGTCACGGTGTTAAAATGGGCGAAAACAGACTATAACCACGCCTATTTCTCATATACCACAATTTTTAATTTCTTTTGATTCTTTCGCTTTCTGCTCAAGACCTTAGGTACCAAATACAGTCTGTCAAGTAAGAGCGTGGTCGACTTTACCGACAGTTAATGAAAGATTTTGCTCTATTTCCTTCGCGAGCCAATAGAGGGAAGCTTTGTCGTTGATGCATTGTCAACAAAGGTTCAGTTGTTGTTGATCTTTTGAAAGCGAATCACGTTAAACGCCATGAGTGCTAAGTACGCGTCGCGCTACGAGGCTGTGTTCCTTTGCATCCATCCGAAAGGTCCCAAAATGTTGCAATCAGCGACTGCTAAATATATGAGAAAGTCGAAGGCATTTGTACAGAAGTGAATACAGCGATATATAGTGGCTAAAAACGTCGATGATTTACCAGAACGTGGTTCGATAGGAAAAGTGAACAAAAAAGATGAAAAAAGAATAGTGAGTCTGTTTTCGCGGAATCCTGCTTTAACACTGCGGCAAGGACAAGTAAAATTAATGGCAAAAGGTTTAGATATATTCTACGAAACCATCCGAACTCTTCTTCATACTCATGATCTGAAATGGCGCAACACAATGAAGAAGCCTCTGTTGACTGAAAAACTCGTGACAAAGCGACTCGCTTGGGCGCATGAGAATATTGATAGAGATTTTGAAAATGTCATTTTTACTGATGAATGTTCTATATGGGCACGTTCTGTCCTCACGCGAGCCTGGTCAACTTCCACTAATAGGCTTGTTCAGAGGACCGTAAAACATGGAAACAGGGATTCGGTACTTTGTACATCTTTACTGACAACTTAAATGCCGAGAAAATGATAAAAATCTACAAAAAGGCTTTACTGCTATCTGCCAAACGTTGGTTTATCAGAAAAAATGAAGATTGGATTCTGCAGGAGGACAACGATCTTAAACACCGCAGCAAGCTCTGTACTCGGTGGAAAACTCAATCTGGCATCGTTACATTGGATTGGCCGTCGCAGCCGCCCGATGCAAACCCTATTGAAAATGTGTGGGCACATATTAAACAGAACCTTCGTGGAAGACGCACATACACTTTGGAGCAGTTGTCTTACGAAATTCGTCGGATCTGGAGATCCTTGCCACTAGAATACGCCGTCAAATTAGTAGAAAGCATGCCTTGGAGATGGCAGGCAATTATCGTCGCCGGTGGTGACTGGACACATTATTGACCAAATTGCATCATTGTTTGTAAAGTGTACAATGTACTTTATATAAATACTCGTATGAAAGTTTCATAAAATAATTTTTCTTATAAATTAACACGACCACGCTCTTACTTGACAGACTGCATGTGGACCCCAGTATCTATAGTTGAATTTTGATCGAGTATAACGGTCACTGCGTGAGACATACAATTGAAATTCAGACATAATCCTTTTCTGACAATAGTATCTGACTGGCTTTGATCTATATGATTATCAATTGTATGTGAAGTAACTCAATGAAACTCAGGGAACATTTTTAATTTTTATAATTATTTTTAATTAATATAATAGTTAATAGATAAAATCGCGTCGATATTACCCGATCTCTCATAAACTGCATATAATGAATTTCGTTTTTCTAACAAACCTTATGCCCAATATGTCGGTCAGTGTAAGGGTTATATATAAGTAATAAATTTAAATATAAAATTGTTGGGATTCTGATACTCTGGTTGATGTTTTACACTTTAAGGTATTTGCCTGGCTTTAATTCCCGCAAGTTTCAAGAGTATAAAATGTTCGGTTGCACCCGAACTTAGCCTTTCCTTACTTGTTTCATATAGTTTATATTTTTTAACATATTTAATGAATATTCTCAAAAGATGTCATAAAAAATATAACATCCATTGGTACATAAATATGCTTTCAAATGGAAGATAGTTATACCGGTGACACAAGAAGAGGTACCTTCTTTCAATAGCAGTTTTTGACAGATCACGCATGAGTCATGTCAAGCTGTCATGTTATTTTTGTTCAGTATTGTTTGGTATTTCATCATGGAAAGACTTACCCCTGACCAACGTTTACAAATCGTTTAACTTTATTACGAAAATTCACGTTCTGTAAAGAACCCGTTTCGCGCGCTTCGCTCAATTTGTGGTCAACATAATCGCCCTACTGAGCGTACTATTCGCAACACCATCACCCCTTCTGTGACTCAGCATAAATAATTGGATATTATTCGACCGAATCGACTACGTCCAGTACGCAGTGAAGAGAATATAGCAGCCGTAGCTGAGAGTGTACACGAAGACCGTGCAGAGTCGATTTGGCGCCGTTCGCAGCAGCTCGGACAAGCTTATGAAATGACTTTGGCATATTTTACGTCGAGATCTTAAATTGAAGGCGTAAAAACTACAGGTTGTGCGAGCTGAAGTCACTCGACTTTTCAATCGACATCCATTCGTTTTATGGACTCTTGAAAAATTCCAAGAAGATTCCAAATTTTGTTCGGCGATGATGCCTATTTCTGGCTCAATAGGTATGTTAACAATTAAAACTGTCGCATTTGTGATGAAGAGCAACCTGAGGGAATTCAATATCTGCACTTTCATCCTGAAGAAACAATGGTTTGGTGTGGATTGTGGGCCGGTGGAATCATCTGTCCATATTTCTTTGAAATTGATGACGTTGAGAGCGTAACCGTCAATGGCGACCGCTATCGCCTCATGATACGAGTAACTGACTATTTGATGCCTGAAACTGAAGCTCGTATCGACGAAATTTGGTTTAACACGACGGCGCCACTTCGCACACGTCGCTTTAATCAATGGATTTACTGAGAGAACACTTAGGTGAGCAGATATTTTCACGTTTTGGTCCGGTCTATTGGCCACCAATATCGGGTAATATCACACAGTTAGACTTTTTCCTGTGGACCTAAGGTTGTTCTTCAAATGATAATACATATTACTCATTAGATTTGAAGTTTATGTGTTTTTTTTAAGAAGTAGGAAACCTCGAAAGACTTTTTCGACTACCCAATATAATTATTAATAAATACTCAAGTGAACGCGTTCATTTTATTTAAAAATTATGCCGATGGATACGATTAGGTGAGTGATATTAGTTCCTCACATTTTTTTATTTCTTGATGTCAATTTGAAGATTATAAAGCTTGGTAGATTAAACTGTAGTATTGAAATTCCAGCTAAAATTTTGTCCTTATTACTTATTACTTACTATTCATATGCGGGTATATGCAAGATTGCGCAAAGTTATACACATAAATATATGTATGTATAAATATACATAAAGGAACTAAATGACGGGCAATAAATCAAAAACTTCACAAACAGCGTACTTAACCTCAAAGCCAATTTTAATCGCACTGTGTTTACATTGATACAGTGATAACACCCACTATACTCGCATTTCCATAACGAGCGAAGAATACCCCAGACTACTCTTTCAACATCCGCAAAGAAAAGAACAAATATTTACTTTTAAGAGAGTGCTTAAGTATATATACTAAACTTAAGAGCTATTAATGAAACTAAAAAAATGAACAAACTAGAAGTGGAATATACAAGTATATAGAATTTTCATAGATGGTATGTAATAAAAAATCTATGAGAATTCCATATATCCTTAGATTAGATTAAAAATTGAGGTTCTGCACCGCGACCTAGGGTCTATTGTGCCCTCTCCTATATCACATGACCTCCCAGAGCCCCAGCAGCCTGAATAGTTCCAGTAGTTTGCCAGGTGCTAGGGTGGTGATGTGATCCCCGCTGATATAGATGGAATCCAGGGCCTTGAGCCTCTTCCTACAGATTGCTGTGCAATCTAGGATTAGGTGTGCTGGTGTCTCCTGTTCCAGCTCGCAGAACCGGCAGCTTGCATTGGAGCCCATGCCCAGGTTGGACAGGTGCTTCCTGAGCTTGCAGTGCCCTGTGTAGACTGCGACAAGGAGACGAAGTTTCTCACGGGGGAGGTTAATTACTTCTTTAAACCTGGAGAGGTTGTACCCGCCTAGGAGCAGCTTGGCGTGGCTCATGCCTGCTGCCTGCCGCCAGTACTGCTCTCTTTCCTCTCTCTCCTCCGTGCGGAGCAGCTTCTTAAGAGTGTGGGGTCCTACTGCCATATACGGCTCTGGTCCCAACATCCTGGACGCTGCCGCCTTGCGAGCCAGTTCGTCGGCCTTCTCATTCCCTTCTACTCCCCTGTGTCCCGGTACCCAAATTAGGTGCACCCGGTTGCACAAGGACAGGCGGTTAAGCCTTTCTATGCACTCTTCGACTAAACGCGATCTGGTCTCATATGATAAGATCGCCTTTAGTGCCGCTTGGCTATCGCTGAAAATTGCTATGCGCTGATTGCGATAGTTGCGGCTAAGGTTGATTTCGGCGCATTGACTGATGGCAAGAACTTCAGCCTGGAAGATGCTTGGGAAGCGACCCATGGGTATGGACAGCTTAGTCCGCGGTCCCGCAATACCCGCTCCAATACCTTCCGGTGTTTTCGAGCCATCAGTGTACCACTGAATGGTACTATCTTCTAGCAGCCTTTCCAGCGTGGAATCGTTCCATTCCTTCTTGCTGCCTAGAGTTACGTTGAATTTCTTCTTAAGGTTTATTTTCCTTATTGTGCCGTCTCTTGGGAAGAGGGCTAGCGGTGTGCTTTCCGCTAGAGCGCCCATCTGTCTGGAGGACATTATTTTCCCTCTTCCGTAGCCTTCTGCTGAGATCTGTAACAGTGTGTGCTTTGCTGCTAGCTTTATCACCAGATGTAGCGGTGTAAGCTCTAGGATGACTTCCAGTGCCATCGTGGGGCATGTGCGCATTGCTCCCGAGGCACAGACACATGCAAGTCTTTGCAGCTTTGACAGTTTCTGTATCACAGAGGGCTGCGCAGCCTTGGTGGCCCAGGCAACCGCTCCGTAGGTGACTATGGGCCTTACAACCATGGTGTACAGCCATCTTATGATACTTGGCTTGCATCCCCATGATCTACCGGCCAGACGTCTGCAAATCATGAGTGCTCTAGTTGCTTTGGACAGCGTTAGGTCCAAATGCCTATTCCATTTCAGCATTGAGTCTAAGTTGAGGCCAAGGTATTTGACCTCCTTAGACATTTCTACCTCTGTACCTCCAATTGTTAGGGACTTCAGGCCCGGAAGAGATCTCCGCTTAGTGAATGGGATCACGGTGGTCTTTGCTGGATTGATGTTTAGCCCTACCGTGCTGCACCATCCTTTCGCCAAGTTTAAGCCCCTTTGAACAATGTCGCAGAGGGTGTTCTCAAATTTGCCTCTCGCCATTATGACAATGTCATCCGCATACCCTTGACAGCGGATTCCATTGCTTGTGAGTAATTCTAGTAGTTCGTCTACTATCAGGCTCCAAAGCAGAGGGGACAGTACTCCACCCTGTGGGCATCCCCTCGTGGTGCCCAGACGAATCTTACTGTTACCCACTGTTGTTTCTGCAACCCTAGTGCGCAGAAGGGCTTCTATCCATCTGCGTATCTGGGGGTTGACGTTCCTTCTCTCGAGTGCCTTGATAACGCTAGTATGAGACGCATTATCAAAGGCACCTTCAATATCAAGGAAGGCGCAGATCGCAACCTCACCGTTATCCAGCGAATCTTGCAGCTCGGACGTGAGTTGGTACAGAGCAGAGTTTGTGGATCTACCCGCTCTGTACGCGTGTTGCCCGGCATGTAGGGGTGCGGTCTTCAGCGCCTCCGATCTGATATGATTGTCTATTACTTTTTCCATCCCCTTCAGCATAAAGGAGGTCAGACTTATAGGCCGGAACGATTTGGCCAGCGAATAGTCCCTCCTTCCTATCTTGGGGATGAAGATTACTTTGGCAATCCTCCATGGTTCAGGGATATGCGACAACGCCAGGCTGTCTCTCATCAGCCCTAGCAGGTGTGGTAGGAGGATGTCCATACCTTGCTGCAGAAGGGCCGGGAAGACGCCGTCCACTCCCGGTGACTTGTAGCTTGAGAAGGAGGCCAGTGCCCACCTGACTGAGTCTGCAGTGAACAGGTTCCTTGCGGTCAGCCAGTCTGAGCGATCCGGCCTACGTGTGACCGGTGTTGGGGTTAGGTCAGCTTGAACCGTCTCCGGGAAGTGCGTTTGTAGGAGTGTTACTGCCCTCTCCTCCGCGCTTGTCGTGTAGGTCCCATCCTGTCTTTTAAGGGAGAAAACTGTGTCCGTCTTACCCTTCGACAACGCCTTGTACAGTCTTGCGGCCTCCGGGGTCGAGGAGACGCTATCACAGAATTTCTTGAAGCTGTTAGACTTGGCAAGCTTAATCTCCTTGTTGTAGGCTGTTAGGTGCCGTTTATAATCCTCCCAGCTACCAGTGCGCTTGGCTTTGTTGAATAGCCTACGCACCCTTAGTCTGAGGGATGAAAGTTTGCTGGACCACCAGGGGCAGCTTTGTTTGCTGGTGGTCGTTTTCAGTGGACAGGCACGGTGATAGGCGTCCACAATGGACTGGTTTATCGCTTCCAGTTTGCTCTCCAGTCCAGCCGTGGTCGATCTAATACCCGCCTGCCTCACTGCACTTATATTCATGCTTAGGGTTTCTTTGAAGATACCCCAGTTAGTATTTCTAGGTATACGGGTCGGAGATCGGTCCCCGACTGTCACCCTTATAGCAAAACGAATGATCCTGTGATCTGACAGTGAGGGCTCTTTTGACACCCGCCACTGTGAGATCAGCCCGATCATGTTGACATTGCTCAGGGTAATATCTAGGACTTCACTGCGAACACTAGTTACGAAGGTTGGCTCACAACCTACATTCTCTATGTTAATGTTACTGCTAGTTATAAATTCAAGTAGTGACTCACCCCTCGCGTTGCAATCCGTGCTGCCCCATTCTGAGTGATGCGCATTGGCATCGCATCCTATAGTCAGTGGAAGATCGTTGGTGTCACAATATTCCACCAGACTGATTATAGATGGGGGGGTGCTGTAGCTGTGTCTCCCGGGAAGTAAGCGGATGCGAGGACGAAGTCCGACCCTTCCTTGTCCTTCACTTGCACCGCCACTAGGTCTTGCGTTAGGAACCCTGAAATACAGAAAAAGTCTATATCGGCTCTAACGACTATACAAGAACGGGGTCTCTCGCTAGAGAGATCCCAGATTACCTTGCTTTTCCTCGAGTTGAGGCCTCTTACCTCTCCTTTGAACACCCAAGGTTCCTGGATTAGAAGGATGCCCAGGTTATCCGAGATGAACCTCTTCACGATGACCGCCGAGGCCACCGATGCGTGATGTAGGTTCACCTGGGCCACTTCTATGCCGGTTCCGGAGCTTATAATATGGGCTCGATGAGAGACAGGTCCTCGTCCGCTGTCTCTTCATCAACCTGCATCTCCAGGCCCTCCAGGAGCTCTTGGGTGGTTGGCATGACATCCTGCTCGTTCGGGAGCTTGCTGCTTCCATCTATGTTTGCGGCGGTGGTCCCAGCCTGTCTAGCCGAGATGGGTTCATTGGGGGACGCGCTTTGCTCTCCCGAAACCACAGCTGCAGTCGCTTCATGCGCTGCTGGGCGGGTTACGGGTGGAGCCGGTGCTGCGGTCATCCCCGTCGCGGTTCCTTCATTTGCTGTCGTCGTTTTGGGCCTCCATGGCCTCACGATGATCTTGCCGAAGCGGAAATTCAGCCTGAATCCCTTCTGCCTAATATACTGGTATGACTGGTCGTCCATCGTAATGTTGAGGTTCCACCCAGAACCCTCAACGCTGCTTGCTACTACCTTCCACGCTGAGGTACTTAAACCTTCGTTCTGGTTTCTCACCAGACTGAGCGCGAAGTCGTAGCCCTTGTCTGCGCTTCTTGGGAAGAACGCCACCATGCTATGCAGCTGCGGTATGTCCTCCCCTCTCTCAACACATAGGGCTGGACCCTTCCAACCCTCTAGCCTTGGCGCAATCTCCGTTAGCCAGGTGGCCGACTTTTCCTCTTGGCAGTCGACCAGCAGCATGCCGCCCTTGAAGTAAATGCCATTGAAGGCGCCCGTGAAGCCGACACCGACAGACAGTGCATTTACAAGGCAGTCCTGGAGGTCCGTTAGCTGTTCGGATTCCAGGGCCTCCGCCGGGTAGTTGCGGGGCAACACTGCCATTCGGATGCTACTCACTGCCTCCGAGTATTTGCGGCTTGTGGTTTTCACCGGCCGCTGGCTGGGGTTGGAGCGTTTTCCACTGGCCTCCTGTGGTTTGTCCTCCCGTGGTCTTTTGGGCCTTGGTGGCTCCTGTGGCGTTATTTGGCCACTCTTCCTCTTCTCCATTGATGCTTCTTGGGGCGCCGGCCTTGCTTCGCTCCGTGCCTCCGACGCGGCTGCTTGGGCTCGGCGACGCCTTCGATTCCTGCGCCTTATTGCTGCCGACCCACCATTGACGCCTGTGCGTTGAATGCTGTTGGGAGAGGGGTTGTTCCCGCTGCTCCTACTCAGAGCCCGATGTTCCGCTGACTCTGGTGACAGGCCGTCCTCCAGGAATCTTAGGTACCACTTGAGAGTGGCCCCGCTCATTCCTGTTCTTCGTGGGTCGTCGTGGCCTCCTGGCTGTCCTGGCTTCGGGGTACAGGAGATGTTCCCTCGTTGCCGTTTCCTCTTCCGTTCGTCCCTAGATTCCACTTTCGTGAAACCACCCTCCTCTCCGCAGTCGATCCTGCTCAAGGGGGTTGCGGGGGCAGCATTTGCGCGACTTATCGTGGTCTCGGTAGACACACTGCGCTGAGTTCCGCTGCAGGAGGGCACGTCGTCGTCGTCGCGAGCGTGCTCTTCAAAGAGCTCCCGTTCTTGCGGCGTCATCGCCTCCATGAATTTAAACGTCTTACGTTTAGCCCATGGGCCACTCCTACCAGCGGTACTACCGCTGCTGCTGCTGTTGTCCGTTGTCGTTGCTTGGGTCGTTGCCGTTGTAGTTGTTGTTGTTGTTTGTTGTTGTTGTTGTTGTTGTTGTTGTTGTTGTTTTGTCATCTTGTTCTTACGACCGTTTGGCCCGTGTTGTGAGCCTCCCGGTCTAGTCATCGTAAGGGGAATTCAGAAAGTCCGCTGCGCCAGAGCCCCTTGACGCAGTAAGGCCACCGTTACTTCCCAAGGCGGCCCGGTGTTGGGAAGGCTCCGTACGAATACAGCCGAATTCACCTCCTGGCTGCAAATCATCCAATGGGCACGGGTCGCATAACACCCTGGATTAGGAGGTGGTAGCTCTTGGTCACCGCGCACATGCGGCTTCCGCCAGCCCCCAGGAGAGATCCTTTTCAGCATCACCCCTGGCGGCTGGGAGATGCCGTGCTGTGCTGCGGTTTAAGCCTCTGCACCACGACAAGGTGCCTACCATTCGCAGAGGTTACTTAAAAAGCCGAATATCTCGAGAAGTATTAATTATACCAATTTTGACCTCGAACCTTTTTCATAGCAAATAAAATTACCTACAAGTTTGTCATGTACATTTTTTTTATAGCTCTTTTCATTTACTGTGCCCAAAAAATAAGGTGACATTCTATTTATTTTGAATCTTTCTTCTTTATTTATTCTTCCAAATCAATTTCATCCCCTTCAAAGTAATCCCTTCCCGATGCAATGCACTTATACCAACGGATTTTCCAATCTTCGAAACACTGGTTGTAGTCACTTTCCGTGATGGCCTTCAGCTCCGTCTTCGCTGCGGCTTGAATCTCCTCTATCGTATAAAAACGGTGTCCCCGAAGCGGTGTTTTGAGCTTGGTGAACAGCCAGAAGTCACACGGCGCCAGATCTGGTGAATACGGTGGTTGAGGAACGATATGGGTTGAGTTTTTGGCGAAATAATCTCGAATTACGAGGGCAGTATGGGATGGTGCATTATCGTGGTGTAAAAACCAAGAATTGTCTTTCCACAATTCCGGCCTTTTTAGGCGGATAGCGTTACGCAAACGACGCATAACGTTCAAATAATATTCCTTGTTGACTGTTTGACCCGTTGAAAGGAATTCATAATGCACAACACCACGATAATCGAAGAAAACAGTCAATATGACCTTGATTTTTGAGCGACTTTGGCGCGATTTTTTTGGTCTCGGCTCTCTTTTGGCACGATATTCGCTCGATTGATCGGTTGTTTCGGGGTCGTAAGCATAGATCCAAGTCCCACCGCCAGTTATACTGCATTTTATGACACCCTGGTAGTCGGAAAGCACCGTTTCACACACTTCAACGCGACGCCTTTTTTTCCAAAAAATTCAATGTTTTCGGTACCAGTCGAGATTTGACGCGCTTGAGGCCCAAAACATCCTTCAAAATGGAATTGGCTGAGCCTTTCGATATGCCAACTTCATCACAAGGTCTCT
The DNA here is from genome assembly GCA_037783105.1 of Bactrocera zonata. Lineage (NCBI taxonomy): Eukaryota > Metazoa > Arthropoda > Insecta > Diptera > Tephritidae > Bactrocera > Bactrocera zonata. Next base: position 123,908 of record JBAWJQ010006068.1, read on the forward strand.
AATTGTTAATCGACGGTTTTTCAACACCAAATCTTTGATTTATTGAACGTGAGCTTCGTCGGTTGAGGTTGATGGTCGCCCTGGACGTTCCTCGCCTTCGACACGTTCACGGCCGGCTTGGAACTCACTATACCACTTGTAAACATTTTCTTTAGATATAGCCTCATCACCAAAGGCCATCAACCACCATCCTCAAGGTATCCGCAGCAGAAAATTGATTCCGCAAACAAAATTTAATGCCAGTTCTTTGCTCAACAAATTTCGACATCGCAAAAAACGAAAAACTCACTTTTAGCAGCCCACAAAACGACACGTATCTCAAACACTAATGAATATTTTGACATGAAATTTGACATAAATGTGACTAACGGTACTACCAACCTAAAAAAAATAATTCTCCAAATCTTTCGACACGCGCAATTTAAATTCAAATGTCACCTTATTTTTTGGGCAATTTCGTGGAAAATTTAAGTGTAGAGCCCCGTACTACCTTGCCGGTGTGAGTTTCGACTTCGTCGCAATGGGCACTTTTGTAGAGTGTTCAATTCTGAGCAATAAGTGACTAAAGTCAAAGCGATGGCATAAAATGCATCTGAGCTATAGAAATTTAAAGATAAAAAATTGATATGTCTGAATTTGGTATCCCCGCAAAATTAATACGGCTCTGTAAACTGACGTTGAGCAGTACCAAAAACTCTTTCAGGAGCGAGAAGAATCTCTCCAAGCTGTTCGATACCCAAACGAGGTTTCAGACAAGACGACCACCTATCATGCGACTTCTTCAATCTACTGCTGGAGAAAATAATCTTCTAGAAGAGTGTATAACTGCTGGCGTACGCCGATGCTATTGATATCATTGGCCTTAACCTCCCCGCCTTTAGCTCTGCTTTCTTCAGAATAAGGCAGCGAAGCAATGGGTTTGGTAGTGAACGAGGATGAGACGAAATATCTCCTGTCATCAAACAAACAGTCGCGACTTTTCTCCCACGTCACTGTTGGCAGTCATAACTTTGAAGTTGTAGATAATTTCGCCCATTTAGGAACCAGCATCAACAACAACAAAAACATCAGTCTCGAAATACTCGTACAACGTAGAATAACTCTTGCCAACAGGTGCTACTTCGGATTGAGCAGGTAATTGAGATGTATAGTCCTCTCTCGACGAACTAAAACCAAACTCTATAAGTCACTCATTATTCCCGCCGTGTTATATGGTGCAGAGGCATAAACGATGACAACATCTAATGAGTCATGATACGAGTTTTTGTGGGGAAGGCTCTACGAAAGATTTATGGCTCTTTGCACACTGATAACGTTGAATACCGCATTCGATAAAACGACATTTACATAGTTTAGCTACGTTGGCTAGGTCAAGTCGCCCGAATGGTTGATAAAACTCCAACTCTTAGAGGGGAAGCAGAGGAAGAGGAAGACCTCCAATCCGTTAAGATTTTGTGGAAAAGATCTGGCCACACTTGGAAACTCCAAGTTTCACGAAACAGCGAAAAGGAATAAGAACTGGCGCGAGGTTGTAAACTCGGCTATAACTGCATAAGCGGTGTCTACGCCAATAAAGAAGCTTCGGTGCGACCATATTTAACGTTTTTCTTCTTTTTTTACAATATCAATGGCAAAACTTAAATCTTCTCAAGGCATTTTAAAGAAAAATTACATTTGCCTGTTTGGAAGCTAATGCACTAAAATCATCAATCATTGATAACAAGAGTTAACTCTATACACTCTTTAAATAGATTATTATTTTTGTAATATTTTGTTAAATTGACCATCTATTAATAAAAACAATATCGAAAGTTAATCAATTTTACCTTGAAAAAGCCAAAAAAAAGGCAAAAGAACTCCAATACTCTGACTGATATGAGGAAAACGAAATTGCTTTTCGTCAAATGGAATATTCCATTGCGAGTACTTAGCTTATCACGTGGTAGAACCATGGCTTCATATTCGATCACCTCCCCCCCTTTACCGCGACAGCAAGGTTAAAATTCACTTGCAAGGACATATTCTTTTTTTGTTTCAAAGAAATTGTCAGTGTATGCATGTGGGGGTGGCTGATTAGCATACAAAAACACCAAATAACAATCATTAATACTTAAGTACGCCAAGTAATACTCGTATAGAGAATATGAGCGTTGTTGTAGAACATGCTCGTGCCAACTAGCGAGCGACGACTTTAATCGGTGCGGCGAAATTGCTGATAGACTTTGAACACGGTCGCCATCTTCAAATGCTTTGCACACACCCATACATACACATACACACACAAACTTGGCGACATACATACATGTGTAAAAATATTGCAGCACTGTTGCCGGCCGGCTGTGGTGGGTGACTTGTCAAACAGGTGATTACTAACCCAGAAGCAATTGGAGTGGAACACAGTGGACAAGACCAGCAATAAATGATAAGCCTTTGCCCTGAGATAATGAATGCATACGAAATCAAAACAGCTTCCGTTGCAGGCGCTAAAAAGTAAAGAGAGCGGAAAACGAAGTACGAAATTTTTGTAAAAATAGAAATTCGTTAATTCTTTAAGTTTGCCAAGCAAATTGACAATTCATTAGCGTGTATTGATAGATATAACGCTTAATCATATATGTACACAATCGTTGAAATATAAAAGTGATATCATTTCAGATTTACAGATTTGTTTTTTTTTTATGTCGAAATCGGACTACAACCACGACTACTTCCCCATATAGTACAATTTCAATTTCACTTTCCAGTACACAAATAAAGAAGCGATAAGACTTTGCACGAATAATGCCTTTCGTGTATGACCAATATGAACCGTTCAAGCCCCTAGAGACCGAATATTTAGACCCCAGTACTTATAGTTGACTTTTGATCGAAAATATCGGTCATTGTGTGAGACATATAACTGAATTTAAGGGATAATTCTTCTCTGAAAATCATATATGTGCATATCAAAATTAGGTTGAATCGGGCCAATACTTCCGTTAGCCCTAATATAAGGTTGTCAAATATCTCGCTTCAGCTTTTAGCTCTTTAACGCCGTTTCGTTCGATAATCTGTTTCCATCTAGACGGCAACTTCATAATACCCCCTCGTAGAAGTTCCCTCCTTTTTTGCGAGGAACTCGGAGAGCCACTTTTCACAAGCCTCTTTTGAGTTCAACTTTATACCAACAAGGGCGTTCGCCATGGACAGGAACGGGTGGTATTCACCTGGCGCTATGTCCGGGCTATATGGTGGATACGATAAAACCTCCCATCTGTCCTCTCATAGCTTCTGACGAGTCATCAACGAAGTGTGGTCTGGCGTTGTTCTGGTGGAACACTACACCCTTCCTGTTGGCCAATTCTGGATGCTTCTGGTCGTTCGCCTGCTTCAAGCGGTCCTGTTGTTCGCAGTAGATGGTAGAATAAAGCGTCTGCCTATATGGGAGCAGCTCATAGTGGATGATTCCAATCCACCAAATACACAGCAAAACATTCCTGGCCGTCAATCCCGGCTCGGCCACTGTTTGGGACGATTCACCGGCCTTTGACTACAACCGTTTTCCTTTATGTTGTCGTATGTGATCCATTTTTCGTCGGCAGTCACCGTCCGCTTCAAATTGGGTCGAGTTCTTTCCGTTTCAGCAGCATATCGCAGGCGTTGATTCGGTCCAGAAGGTTTTTTGCGTCAAATCATACGGCACACAAACATCAAGCTTTTTTGTGTGCCTAGTCTTCTGCATATGGTTTAAAATGGTTTGGTGACTAACCCCCATCTTCTGGGCGATGTTACGAGATGCCACATACTGGTCTAACTCGATGTTTTCCATGATTTGATCGGTATTCGTCGTCACAGGTCTTCCGCCGGCTGGCTTATGGTGTCGTTTTCACTCGCTCTGAATCGTCGAAACCATTCCTCCGCAGTTCGAAGTGATAGAGTACCATGTATATGTATATAAATATTCTGGATATTCCGGGTGACTTTGTATCGCAAATATTGGCGATTGATTTATTGAAAACTAAGTTTTGTTGGCCGTGTTATCTCACGAAATGGCCCAGTCAATTGGCCGCCTCGGTCGTGCGTTTTGACACCGTTGGACTATTTTCTGTGGGGCTGCGTAGAGTCTATGGTCTTTGCCGACAAACCAGCGACGATTGATGAACTTCGTACGAAATATCGAACATGAAATTGTAGCAGTATCGGTTTAAATTTGGGTTCAGCATCTAGACTTCTGAAGCGTGCCCGTGGCCGCCATGAAAACGAAACGAAATCCATGCATAATGGCATCGAAAGTACTTTCACAAGAATAAAGAATTTCATTAAAATAAATTGCTGAGATTTCAATCCTCTGTTTGATATTTTACACCTTAAAGTATTTCCCTGGCTTTGATTCTAGATTGCAGGAGTAACTTAGACCTGCCTTACTTGTTTGCTATAAAATTGCAACCATGAAGGGTATTATAGCTTTCGGTGCGGCCGAAGTTAACGTAATTTTTTTTTTTTTTGTTTCGCTTATGCTCTGCAGTCGTTCGCCCAGAGAGCTGTTGATTTTTTCAGCTTGCATTTTTGTCTGGCGCACAATTCTACTCATTAGCATGTCCCAGCACACATTGCAATGTTTTCTTTACAAATTTATTTTTTTAAGCTTCTATTTTTTTGTTTTTAGGCAATTCCCGCTCGTGGAAAGTGCAAAGTCCAACGGCGAGTCATGCACACGATGAGTGCTACACGTAAACTACTTTTGTGCGTGTTACAGATAGATGCCAACATATGCATAAATTTCTATATAAACTTACTTATATATGTATGTGTGTGTGCGCGCCCGCAGGCGAATTGCCCAGCAGACGCACTCTCATCGGTACGGCAGCCTGCAGCCAGCAGCCGCTGTACTAAGTCCATTCAATTAATTTTATGTTTACATGCAAATGTGGATCGTTTAGTGTGTGAGCGCACAAATCGATGTACTTGTAGTGTCTGTCTACAAGACTGTGCCAGGCGGCGCCCCGCGAACGCATATCTCAGAGCTTCATCAGCGTCGGCGATGCATTGTGTGTCACTTCATTAAAATTTAACAGCAGACCTATTGAGTGGACCGAGTCTTTGACCTTTAAAGCTAAATATACATATGCGCTGTTGTAAGGCAACTGAGGAGCTTTCACGCAATTTTGTTTATTTGAGTAACAAACTAATACAAATACATTCTATAAAAGCTGTGAAAATGTAAACAAAATCAGCTTGTTTTGTTTTCTAAATCACTCTCACTTTCTAAGGCTATTTCAATGATTATTAGCTGCATAAAATTGTTTTGGTAAACATATTCGCCTTCCCCCGTAGGCTTTTGTGAGGTTAAATGCGCCGCTGTGAATAAATGAATTTTCGTAGTAAAAGCTTCTTCTCTTTTTTAACAATGGCGGGTAATTTGTTCCTTCGAATTGAATATCGCTGTCTGTTGCAGTTATTAGAAAGTCCAAACCCTTGTTCTTAACGATTTTCAAACAAAGCTAAGAGCTTTCCAACAGAGCGCTTGCTATGGACGATGTAATTTTCGATTTATTGACAGCTTTAGGTAGAGAGGATGGAGTCATGTGTAGAAGTTCATGCAAGTGAGGAATGTCCTCTGATCGCCATTCCCTTGAGAGGGGCCAGAAACGATTCTTTTACATATGGCTCAAGCAGCTCACGACTTCCGGTCTTTGACCAAGTATCCTCTGGGTAGCCTGAAAACATCCGTTTGAAGGCGAGCTAAAGTGAGAAGGCGAAACATCCTCACCACAGGGTCGTGCGCTGAGTTTTGCACCCGCCACGTATAAACAGTACCAATGAAAAAGAACAACAAGCCCTGAATGAGAGACAGTGGCAGTGAAAGTACAACGCCAGGAGAAGGCGAATCCGATTCCCCAATTGATGACGATGGAGCAGACGTTCTATTGCCCGACCATGAAGTTGAAGACCAGAAAGTTCGAAGAGATATTCACCATGCGTCAAATCTAAGAAAAGACCCGTGAAAAGAGAATCGACACACACCATCTCTTCGTCGATTTCAAAGCTGCTTTCAACAGCACGGAAAGGAGCTGCCTCTATGCCACGATCTCTCAATTTGGTATCCCCGCAAAACTAATACGGCCGTGTAAACTGACGTTGAGCAACATCAAAAGCTCCGTCAGGATCGGGAAGGACCTCTCCGAGTCGTTGACGCTGTCTAGGTCATGTTGTCCAAAGGAGGTTTCGGACAAGGCGACTGCCTTTCGTGTAACTTCTTCAATCTGTACATCTGTGTACAGCCTTACCAATAGGTGTTACTTCGGGCTGAGTAGGCAATTGAGAACTAAAATCCTCTCTCGACGAAGAAAAACTCGCTTATACTTCCCGTCCTGCTATATGATGAAAAGGCTTGGACGATGACAACTGATGAGTCGACGTTGCGAGTTTTCGGAGAAAGGTTCTGCGAAAGATTTATGGTCCTTTGCGCGTTGGCCATAGCGAATATCGCATTCGATTGAAGGATGAGCTGTATGAGATATACGACGACATTGACATAGTTCATTGAATTAAAAGGTAGCGGCTACGCTGTCTAGGTCACGTTGCCCAAATGGTTAAAAACACTCCGGCTCTGAAAGTATTCGACGCAGTACCCGCCGGGGGAAGCAGAGGAAGAGGAAGACCTCCACTCCGTTGGAAGGACCAAGTGGAGAAAGACCTGGCTTCGCTTGGATTAACCAATTGGCGCCAAGTAGGCAGATAGAATTGGATTAGCCATAAATCCAAATAAAACTGAACTGGTTTTATTTATTAGGAGATACAAAATTCTTGAGTTACTCATCCCTCGTTGAAAGGATATGTACTGTTATAGAGGAGCAATTGGAAAGTGATGGGGCGTCCCACCAAAAGTGGTGGTCTGGCTCTGCAACTTGAGTTAATCCAATAATGTTTTATTGGGTAGTTGCCTGGTAGTGGACATTCGGAAAAACCAGAGCTAAGCAGCTGGAGTATGGTCATCGATATCTGTGTTATGCTAAGGGAAACACCAACAATGATACTTAATACCACTGCATCCTGGTGATTTCTTCTCTGCTCGTACACCTACGATAGATTTGTAAATCCATTGGAGGAGAGGTGCAATGAGCTTTTTGAGGGACGGATGGAAGATAATAGGGTGGTGGAGATGGAATGTTCTTTCAAGAGCTTACAAAAAATTCCAGTTTTAGGCTACCAAACCACTGTAGCCTCTTTCAATCGGAGGTGGGGAGGTGGTTGATATCAAGGTAGCATTAGATGTAGTCCTCCGAAGTTTAGCTTCCTTCAGAGGGTTGTGCGAGTTCACTGCGAGAGCCGAAACTGGCCTTAAGCTAGCGCACAAAACTAGTTAGGGAGGGCATTACCTCATTAGCAGTAGAATCATTGGGGTTGGTAGAAGCGGACCGATATAACAATGTCGTCTTGTGTTTTAGTTGTGAACCGATGTACGAGTATGTACTTCCAGAGAGCTCGGTAAGCTATGGTTAACAATCAAAACTTGTGCGACTACGATATTCTTCTGAGTTTAGCTCTAAACGCCATGAATATTCTTTGGCTTAATAATTTGGACTTAGTATTTCATGATATTTGGCTGAATTTAAAGAATAAGGCTGATTTACTATACATCTATATGACATATAGTATATTAGAAAATTCGATATTAATATTCAGTAATCTTTCAATTCGTTAACTCTTAGTAGTACGATTTGTTTTTTGCTTTGGAAAATATATGGTGGTCTTCTACCAGCGATTACATCTTTATTGTCACTAAATTTTTACAAAGCAGAATTCTTTTCAGATCTGGAGAATTCGATGTTTGTGGAAAATTTTAAGTCCAATTTATGCAATTCAGCTTGCTGGGATACGGCGATTATTCTTCTTCGATGGTGCCGGCGAAAATTGGTTCAAGAGTTTTAAAGTAGTCGAACTTCGGTAGTGAGCCCCGCCTATGCGGTTCGAAAGCAATTTCTGTGCTGTTTCGTGACCGTCGATGAAACATGGATCAAATGGTAGACAGCAAAGACCGGGAAACAGTCGTAACAGTGGATCGCCTACAGCAAAAACACACGATTCCTGAGAAAGAAGAAGATTGTCCTGTCGAACGGAAAAGTGATTCAGCGCTTGTTAACACAACATCGCAAATACATTGACTGTCTGGAGAAGGTTTAAACGGTCTTTATTATGTCGAATTATTATCAATTCCATTTTGTGAAGAAAAAAGTATAATTTGCCTTAGGATTTCCCTAATTATGTGCATGTTTGCAGTAAATTAGTATATAGACGTGTATAAAGCTATTAATGATTATAAAAATTTACGATCAAAACCTCCCAATCACTAACGGAGTTTTACTAGTTTAACCACACATTGAATTTTCAAGTGTCTGGTATCAAAGTAACAAAACCATTAAACGAAAATGATGTTCCTACGCGGTATAACCCATTAAATTTGATAAAACAATATCGGCATAAAAAAACCAATAATTTCGCACGCGGCGTGTTATATTCCTAAAATTACTGGCTGTATAAACAAAAAAACAAGGAAAAAGTATTTATCAGACAACTTAACTGTTGGTTCCCGTAACTTTTCAGTTTTATTAACATTTATCGGAACAATAAAGACGTTTGATAACAAATCGCTTGCAAAATTGAGATTGAGTTAACCCACAATAAAATAGAGTGTAGATTGAACTTTTGATTGAAAGAGTAGAGCACTTTACTGTTAGGTTAGGTTAGGTAAGATGGCTGATCAAAGATCCCACGTGAACTGACAATTAGTCCTTTGTGATGCCATTGAAAAGGAACTCCCGTGCTCGGACTTACAGATTGGCGAAGCGCTTTGTAGCCAATACGTAGTTACACAGACGCTTAACTTCAACATCCGCCAGTTCGGTGGGGCGTCCAAAGGTATGCGTCCCCAAGTGTCTGAGTCTTGACCTCCGAAAAGCGGAACAGTCAAGCAGGAAGTGCTGGCTTGTTTCTACCGCATCTTCTTCCAAACAGCTCCTGCAGTCGGCATCCGGTAAGATACCCATTCTTACCGCATGTAAGCCAATAGGACAGTGGCTCGTTAAAAGATCCACTAACAGTGAGAGGTTAGCCTTGCTGAGGGCTAAAAGATCATTAGATCTCGTGCGATCTATCCTGGGCCAGAAGGCTTTCGCAACCGCACAAGTGCCGATGCTGGCCCAGCGTTGGACCAACATCCGCGTGGCCCAGCTGTCTAGAAATAGACCACAAGAAGAAACAGGAGCACCGACCCGTTCCCATTCTACCGATAATGATTCTAGGGTACCTTTCCTTGCTAGCTCATCAGCTTTACAATTGCCTGCAATTCCGCTATGGCCCGGCACCCACACCAGTCTAATCACAAAAGCTCTAGCTGCTAGAGATAGCGACGTTAGACATTCTTCGACCAACCCTGAACGCACTGTGAATGAGTTCAAGGCTAATATAGCCGGATAGTCAATTCTCTGAAGGTGGATGCACTCCGTAGCAGCAAATCAGCTGCAACCTTGATGGCTGCGACCTCAGCCTGGAAAACACTACAGTCGTCGGGAAGTCTGAAACAGGAGTCGATGGAGAGCTCCCGACAGTAGACCCCTCCACCAACCTTTCCCCCAAGCTTTGACCCACAGCACTTTACTGTTACCGGTTAAGATATGAAACCGAGCTTCGGAGCTTAAAAACTTCTTTGATGTAGTTTCTCTCATTTGGATTGCAGAAGTCTCTGAAAACGGAACTCAAGAAAGAAAGAAATTTCGGTGGACACAATTACCTTGAGCGTGATTAATACTTAGTATATATAGAAGTATATTTGTAAATAAGAGTATATTTGTGTTAAACATTTTTTATTGAGGCGGCTATTTGCGCGATTGCAAAGGGTGCAAAGATCACTGCTATGCCGTACTGCGCAGATATGGCTGGCTCGGTAGCGCTTACTAAACGCCGGCGTTCATTTATGCCGCATGAAATTTATGTATGTCAACTTCGAGTGGGTGGGTGGGTGTTAATACACTTAAGCGAATCGTTGCCCAACGCACAGCCAACGAACGGCTAAGCAATAAAACGAGGTGCAATGCAGATCGTGCCGAATGCAATGCGCGTCGATCGAGACGATCATAAAAATCGACCATGCTGCGGCCAAATGTATGCGAGAGCGCATCGGCGCAACTTTAATTCAAACGAACTACTTCGGCTTGTACCACTAAGTACGTACATTTGTATGCGTAAGTTTTGAAAGAGTTTCCGCTGGTGTGTGTGCGTGTGCTTCGCATTAACTTCGTATGGCTGCGAAGTTGAGCTAACCGCTCTCCATCCGAACGTTCATTTACACTTCTAACATTTTAATATCCGCGCGACGGCGATTTGCTATCGAGGATTGCAGTTACTCACTCGCCCAAATGCCTACGCTCGTACTTGGTTCCACGGGGATGCTATCAGTCGTTGACTAATTCATTGATATGATTAAACTATCGGGCTTGTGCAATGTACAAGACATGCGCCTTGTGACGACAACGATCATAGTTCACATTCGCTGCCCACTTACAGTCAAAGAGCAATAACTTGCCAACACACTTATCTCAAAGCATGAATTCATGTGTGTGTGTGTACGTAAACATACTCGTACGTTAGCACACGCCCGTCGGCGGGCAGCCGCACATACATACGTACATATACTTTTGTATTTTTATACAATTGTGTCCAAAAAAATAGCAGTGAGTTCTGTAACTTTTTTGTGTGTGCAATTAAAGAGAGTTGAAGGGACCTTACTCTACATAAGACTTGCTAAGAGAGTACAAACATATTTGTATCTTGATTACGATCGGTCAGTTTGGATACCAGCCATATGCTACAGGTTGTCAAATGTCTCCCTTCCGCCTTTTTGTCTTTCGAATTTCGCGGCTAAGTATAAAGTGCTACAGAGTTCATATCTGGTAATACTACACATCTTCGAAAAGTCTTAACATAACCTACAAAACGACACGATGCATGATTAGTTTGGATATTGCGTTCAACAGTTATAGACGTGTAAACACGGAGTTCACTAACGCCTAAATTAGCGCTATTTTAAAGTTTTCTTTCGTTAAAGGCTAATCCGCTAGAGGAACAGATAAACATTCTGTGAGATTAATGGTGTTTTGGGGGATGTTACTCTATCACTTCGAACTGCGGAGGAATGGTTTCGACGATTCAGAGCGGAAATGAGACTATGGATAAGCCAGCCGGCGGAAGACCTGTGACGATGAATACCGATCAAATCATGGAAAACATCGAGTTAGACCGACATGTGGTATCTCGTGACATCGCCCAGAAGATGAGAGTTGGCCACCAAACCATATTAAACCATCTGCAGAAAGCTGGATACACAAAAACGCTTGATATTTGGATGGCGTATGATTTGACGTAAAAAAACGTTCTGCCCCGAATCAACGCTTGCAATTTGCTGATGAAGCGGAACGAACTCGACCCATTTTTGAAGCGGATGGTGACTGGCGACGAAAAATGGATCACATACGACAATATTAAGCAAAAACGGTCATGGTCGAAGGACGGTGAATCGTCCCAAAAAGTGGCCAAGCCGGGATTGAAGCGAAGAAGGTTTTGCTCTGTGTTTACTGGGAATGGAAGAGAGTCATCCACTATGAGCTGCTCCCATATGGCCAAACGCTTAATTCTACCATCTACTGCGAACAACTGGACCGCTTGAAGCAGCCAATCGACCAGGAGCGTCCAGAATTGGTCAACAGGAAGGGTGTAGGGCTCCACCAGGACAACGCCAGACCATACACTTCGATGATGACTCGTCAGAAGCTACGGGAGCTCGGATGAGAGGTTTTATCGCATCCACCATATAGCCCGGACATAGCGCCTGTTCCTGTCCATGGCGAACGCCCTTGTTGGTGTAAAGTTGAACTTAAAAGAGGCTTGTGAAAAGTGGCAGTCTGAGTTCTTCGCAAATAAGGAGGAGGCCTTCTACGAGGGGGGTGTTATGAAGTTGTCGTCTAGATGAAAACAGATTATTGAACGAAGCGGCTCATATTTGAACTAAATACGATCTCTGTAACACTTTTTATAAAGAATAATAATTGAATAAAGAGCAAAAAAGCGGAAGGAATATTTGACAACCTCATATTTTTAGTTTGTAGCGCTGTCTTGGGTGTAATTCATGCCAATTTTCGTGAAGATATCTTGTTACATAAAAAAGTTTTTGTACAAAGATTTGATTTTGATCGGTTCGTAACTAGAAAAATTAAAATTTGTTTTTGCATAAAAGGGCTTGATTTGTAGACATCTGTTCATAGCCAATAAGGGTCTAACGTCGAGGGTTCCAACAAATGCGCAGCTTCTTGGAGAGAAAGAAAACAATTTTTAGATTGATATTTTAAGCTATTTTTGTAAAATCTAAACTTGTATTCGTTTCACAGATATTTTAATGAACATAAATTTTGACTCACTTTTGATTTATGTATGCAAGTATTTGTCCGTATCGTAGAATCCGTAAACAAATTGAATTAAAATGGATTTAGATACGAGCGCTGCTGTTATTGGGACCACAACTGTACATGTACATACTTACATATGTACATACTTACTCCCGAAGCGGTCTTATCACCCCAAACTTGTTGTGCTTTTCGCACCCGCAATGCCTCCAGCGCATAAGCTATCGCCGATAACTTCATAGCTTCGAGTGTTATTGTTGTTGTTATTGTGCTCATACTACTAACTCACTCTACAACGCTTTTTTTTGTTGTCCTCTTTGGTTTTTTGATTTTGACGAACTGTCGCTGCTGCTGATCGTATCAACGCGATGTTGGAAAGCCCCCGACTAGGCGCCTCAACAGTTGCTGATAGGACAAGACACACACACATGCACAAATGTAGGTACACACACACACACACGTCGCCTAGCATTCATGTTTAGCATCTGCTGCTGCTGCTGCTGCAGCTTTTGAGCCTACAAACAGCGAACAGCCAACTCATAGAGTTTGCTTGTGTCCAATGCAGGCCGGGGAAGTCATCTCGCAAATTATTCACTCGTAGGAGATCCCAGCGTTTGGACGTGTTGTTACGCTTTCGGAAATAAATAGAAACGGTATTTGGTTTCCAAATAATTAAATGAAAGTGACTTCAATAGCAATCAGCAATCAGTAAAAGTCAAAAGTGTGCCACAAGCATTGTGGAATAAAAATACAAATTTACAAATTAGTAAACTAATTAAGAAGTGACAATTAAAAGTAATAATAACAACACATACATACATATGTATATATGTATATACATACATACAAATAAATAAATATTGCATCTTAAGTTAAAAGTGTGCAGCAAAACAGAAGCAACAGCTATAAATAAATAGTAAAGAAAATAAACATTAGACACACACAAGGATTAACAGATCAGCAAGTGAAATAAAAGCAAAAACAAAAAATCATTGAAGAAAAGTAAAACAATTCTAAAAGAAAATTCAAAAAAAATTAAGAGGCTAAAAGGTGTGCACGCGCTAACAAATTAATCATAAATTCGAAAAGAAATTTCGCAATTTCAATAAACGAGAAGCCAACTTAGCAAAGCTAGATTTATTTAAGCCTCATTTGCTGCTGATAATGAAAATAAAACTCGTGAATTCGACAAATAAAATGTGACAAAAGATGAGTAGAACATTTTCATATAATATAACGGATTTCTAAAATTTATATTTTAAAAATGATTTCGTGACATTTAAATGTGCAAATGTATATCGATTAAATACTGTTAAATTTTTTTTTTGAAAAGGTGAGTGGTTGTTATTTTTAATTGAATAAAATATATACTAAGAAAAAGACGATTTTTTTCTTTACATGAATAATGACTTTTTTAGTGATTTAAAACAATATATATTGACTTTTTTGATATTAGTAACAATGTGATAAGATAAAATAAACTATTATAATGAAAAATATAATATATTTAATATAATATTTTGATATAAACACAAATAAGTGCAGATTACATTGAAAAAAAAAATATATATAAAAAATGTTTTTTATTTGTTAAATAATTTTTATAAAATTAAAAAAAAAAATTATTAAATTTTATTAAAAAAAATTTATTAAATTTTATTAAAAAAAAATTATTAAATTTTATAAAAAAAAATTGTATTAAATTTTATTTTAAAAAATTTTTTAATTTTTTTTATTTAAGAAAAAAATGTATTAAATTTTAAAACGGATTTTATTTCTTAAAAGCGCAAAATCTGGCTGCATATTTTTTATTGCAATTAATTTATATTGAAATTAAGAAAAAATAGCAATGACAGTAGGTTTTAGTATTGTTGAAATGCGCTAATCAGTAAACTACGCTCTTTCCTTATTTAATATATTTCCTTATAGCCTTATTTAATTTTTCTAATATACAAAAAAAAAACAATTAATAAAAGTATTTGGGAACCTTTTCAATAAAAAAAAAAAAATATGGAACACTTTTTTATACATATGTATATTGTGTTTCTAAAATATAAAACTTTTACAAACTTTATGGAAAGCTTTTAAAAAAATGTGCTGCACATTCATATAAAATATTCCAAATGTTCCTTTGACAGCATATTATATAAAGCTGTTATAACTTTTAATACGACAGGGGAAATAGTATTGGTAGGGCTTAATAATAGCCTTGGTTATTAATAAAGTATCATGAAAAATATAATCTAAAAGCTCTCTCCGTAAGCTCTTCTCAAAAGTTTATGTATACACAATTTTTTTTTTTTTAAAGAACGTGCTTTTCAAAAATAGTTTTCCAAATAAAATATTTTTGTTCAAGTTTTCATATTTCACTATATTAAACTTTAAGTTGCTAGTTTTTTGTATAAAAATAATATTCGATTTTCGTGACACATAAATTAACTATAGAATATGGTATTTTAATATTAAATCATGTACTACATACATATATACTATAATATAATATTTATTAAAAAATCCATTTTTATTATTCCATACTCTTTGGCAAACTACAAATCACATGCTTAGTGAATTTAGTAAGAGAAAGAGCTGGAAGCTTTGAGCGAACACCTGCGAAAATTTGGTGGGTTTCCTAAAACTATGCAACGACTTTAACAGTTTTAAAGATCTAACAAACTACTATATGTTTTTTGATTTACTATCTAATAAATAATGATAATCTTAACATAAATCTATGTAGGATGGTTAGGATAAACTGATAAAGCAATTTTAATTATGTGCTGCAAAAAGCTCACGACAGATGACTCAAAATCTAACTATGAAAATAACATGTTTTTTATTTTTTATCTTCTTGCTATCTCTATATAATGATAAGTTCTTAAACAATGGATTAAAATAAAAGCTGTTGTGGATGTAACTCTTGGTACACTATTTTTTTTTTTTGTTTTATAAGTAGAGGTGTTGCATTCTAATTGGTCAATTATAGGCCAAGTACATATGTGTTATTATCATACATACATATATATGTATGTATATGTATATATAATATATATATATATATATAATATATGAATATATGTATCAGTTACATATATTCAAGTATATATGTCTACATTTTGAACTTTTTAACTCTGAACTCTCTGCTACAAGCAAAGCTCGAGATTTTTAGAAAATTTTGGAATAATATTGGTCCTAGAGTTTGAAAATATTTTTAAGGATCGTTTTAAGCTGCCTTCATATGTTATGCTAGTTCCTGTGAGATTTTCTCTACGTATTTGAAATTGGTTATTTAGAGAGCGACTTTCTCTTCTCTTTGAAAATCTCAGAAGAACTAGCATAACATACAAACATATGAAGGCAGCATAAAAGCTTTCCTAATTGTAGCACAAAGAGAGCGTTCTGCTATAGTTCTATCAGTCTTAACATATGGCTAACAGTAGTTAGTCATGCATGTGTCATATGTACACGTAAACGAGAGAGAGAAACGATTTCAAATTCTCTGCCTGTTAGCGTTGAATTCAATGTTATGTAACGAGTGTTCGAGGAGAAATCTAGCTATACTATACCATTGAATACATATTTCTCAAAAACGTTTTTTTTTTTTTTTTTTTCAAAGTACTTATTTATTAATTTTAGATCGGCTTCTTAATATCTATATTGTGGATCTGATAACACTTTATGAACATTTATTTTTATTTTGCGAAAATAATGTTGCGTGCCCGACAGCTTACTAAACTTTAACAGAGCTTTAATACAGTAAATCTAAAGCTTTTGAGCTTTGCTCTCACGTAATAAAAAATACCTGAGAAAGCAAGAGCAACGCTGAAGAAGAAGGGAATACAAGACAGCATATTTAACACATTATTTTTCTAACTCTAGAATCTAGCGCTTAGATGTCATTGATAAGCCAGATTTTAAAGACTGGCTTAAGTCTAGTCGAGCCATTGCCAAATCTAAGTACATGTGTACTTGTTTAACAGCAAATCATAACATAACATAACACAACATCGGAGAGCACGTACAAACTACGCGCATGCATATGCTAAACACCAATCTAACCGAGTGACTAACGCACTTATTGCGAATTAAATGTTTACCTTATTTGTTGGCACAAAGAGTATATAATTATTTTACTGATATGATAGAGCTCGCATAAGAGAAGGAAATAAATATGAGTGGGTACTTATGTGTCGACATTATCGCACCTGTTAATTGTATGCTTTGCCTTAATGTGTGCAAACAACGAAAAAACTTTTGCAAAAAAAAAAAAAAATAAAAAAAAAAACATTTTGAAAATAAAACACATAGCAATTCGTGAGATTTCTAAACCAATTTTATTTATTTATGTATTTTCTTTTTTTTTTTTGTTTGCGCTACTTGTTCTAGTGTTTAGTGGTAAGCATGCAAAAGTCACGTGTCCAACATATGCTGGCAACGCGGTGGCTGCGTGAACCCGCAAGCCGTTACCACATAAATTAAGAAAGCAGAGAAGACGCGAAAAGAAATATAAGTGTGTCATGCCGGTACTTCAGAAGATTATGGCGTGCAAAAGTTCAGAGGGGCGGTGGAAAATATGTACATATATTTCATTATAAATATAATTTAGGAGTTAACTGATAAAGTTGAGCATTAGCACTGTGTGTACAGAATTTATCATCTTAGTCTATAGGAAATATATTTTTAGTGCTGATTAGAATGAAAGTGAGTAATTTGTTTGATAAAAAAATTAATTACTAGGCATTTTTCACTTGGACGCGCTCGTAAAATACAATTAACCTAGCAGATTTTTATCATGGGAATGAGACACGCGCTGTTGTAGTTAGTAATGAGCGCACTACTGGTGACATAACATAACAGTTAAATAAAAACGCATGACAGATGAGTCAAGTATAGCGCCAGAGGTACTTGAACGAAATACATATAGCGTTTATATTAGTTGCTTTTACATATTTATACACTGAATAGTTCAGTTTTTAAGATATCGATCTGAAATTTGGCTCACATGATTTTTAAACGAAGGAGCTGCTAATTTGTGGAAATCGCTGATATCAGACCACTATAGCTTATAGCTGCCATACAAATTGATCGATCAAAATTTACATAAAGTTCTTTTTATTACCTTTTATATTATAGCTTGGGTCCTCAGTTTGAAGATATAGAGTGGCAGGCCACTTCTTAACGTTAATGGATTGTCAAAAAAGTCTTGCGGTATTTTTATTGAATCAATTCGTGTGGCACCCATACATCGAGCTTCCAAGCTTCTTCAAATGGTTTATAACGGTTTGATGACTCATGCCCAGCTCTTGACCGATGCTACGGCTGCTACTATGCCGGTCTCTTTCGACCAATTCAGCGATTTTATCGCAATTTTCGACGACAGGCCTTTCGGAGCGCGGCGCATCTTCCACCACCTCTACACCAGAACGAAAACGTTGAAACCATCGTTGTGCAGTGGAAATGGAAACTGTATCGGGTCCATAAACTGCACAAATTTTATTGGCGGCTTGAGATGCATTTTTGCCTTTAGTAGTACTGTAAAATATGCCGTATTTTCTTTTTATTTTTCTCCATGTTTGCGACGCTATAACTCACGAACGACTTAAAAGAAACGATAATCAATCAAACACGTGTTAGCGCGTGAAATGAGCTTTCCAAAAAGGTATAGCATGACCCGATGCGACGAATAAAACTAGAACTACGCGCTTTCAGCGCCAACTAGCGAAAATACCGCAACCTAATATTTACAAGTACAGAATGGTTATTGCTTTTTTATGTTGATTCCATAATTAATTTCAATTACATGTTTGTATATTAAGTACTTCTTTGATTACTGAATGTGATTACGAAAATTTTAAATACTGTTATATAATGATTGCCTCAAGATTGGATCAAAATTTGATTTACTAACGATAAATTTATGTTTTGTCTAAACCCTTCACTTTTCATTTCTCCTTTTGGTGCTTTAGAACCCTCTTTTAAGGAATTAATAATACAAACCCAGCTTTAAAATTCTCTAAAACAACTGCTATGAGCTATTTAAAGCAGCGTGGGTCTAGTCTTGAGCTTGACTGCAATAGTATGTAATTATTTTTAACTATATCCTTCAATAAAAAACAAAATTCAGTTTAACCTAGAAGCTCCTGAACCTACTCAACCAACAAAAAATTTATTTTGAAGTTTTCTCTTTTGGTATTTACAACGCGCCTTCTTCGTCTTGTCTTATTTTATGGCTAATCGAGGTTTGTGCTTACAAGCACACATACATACATACATACTATATACACACATACATTAGTACGTTTGGAATGTTTTTTGAACTACTGTTATACCGTGGAGTTTCAGCGACGTGCTGTAAGACACACAGAAGAAAGCATACCAGCAAAACAAGCCGCCATTTTATTCAACGCACATTCGTTGCCGATCTCTGATTGGTCACACTACTTCGTGTGCGATAATTGTGTGAGTAGGCGTAGCTTTGTTAATGTCAAATGATGAACTTTTTGTTTGGGGTATTGTCACAAGCATAATTTCCACCGGCGCGCCGCTTGTCTGATTACCGTAATCTGCAACAACAGCAACAACATATGTCTGTTTGAATGTATGGCGGCTTGTTGAAGGTTATTTACCGCAGCGAAGTGCGCTTTTGCCATATTTTTCACTGCAATTCTGCTCAAATGTTCAATGCACTCGCAAATATTCGAAGCAGAAATTCTTGTTTTTTTTGCCTTTTTTTTGGTATTATTTTTTACGACGCCACAGTACTATAGTCCAAAACGGCGCCTATTTATATGGTGGCAATCTTTGTTGCGGCCATTTCAGAGGTTAGAAAAGGTGATGGAAGAGCATGCGAATAATATGTGAATATGGCTTGTTTTGTATATTATGGGAATTATTTGCGCCGTGTGTTTTGAAAATTCACAAACAGTGTGAATAAACTTTATTTTGCCGCTAAGTAACGCAATCATTTGCGTCCAAATTCAGTTTTCTAGGTCATTCACAAGCGCAAATGGACTTTTCGAGTATATATGACGCCATGAAATGTGGGAGAGATAAGTATGTGTAAGTTGTTTGTTTGAAAACACTGTTATTTTTGCGCTTAAGATCCGGTTTTGTGAGATCTCCTTTACATATATAGATAAAGATGTATGTAAACTAGGCGCCCATCAATAAAATACATTTAATTTTGTCGCAATTTGCGAGTTTGTGTTTAATTTTTAATATTTAATTTTTATTTCAAACGGTATTTCAGTTGAGGGGTCAGTAAGGTAATCTTTCTTCAAAAAAACTTTTTTGTTTTGCATTTTCTGTTCCCTTATACCCTTAGAATTAATGTAGAAACCCACTTTACCATTGGAAGGTTTCAAACAAGGCGAACAAATAGTAATACCGCGTGACGTTCGGAGCGCTCGGAGTGCACACCTCAAACTTTAAACGCGTTTTTCTCAAAACACACTTTTTTAAATAGACGGGAATGATTCCGGTCGAACTGCTCAACCGATTTGCTTCTTTTTTTTTTAATGTTCACAAAACGCCTGGCTATCGTCTCTATATTTTAATAATTTATTGATAATGTTATGAAAAATTTTATGTAAAAAGACATGGGGAAAAATTAAAAAAAAACGTTAATTATTTTTTTACTTATCAACATTTTTTTATGATTCTAGTAGGGATGATAACCATTCACGTACTTTTTAAGAATTAATTTTTTGTGTTTCAGATGCTCCAAACATGAGAAATCGTGTCCACCAGTGAAAAAACGCCTCTCATTCACCCAGCCATTTCTTCAACAGATGTCACCCAAAAATTCCGAAAAAAATTGTTTATGCACTCCACGAAAATTTTATTGTAGAATAAAAATTTCTATGAAAAAAACATCCTAGATTACCCTACTGACGCCTTAAATTTTTGTATCTAAAAGTATTATATAAAATTATTGCTATAATTAACAAAAAAGAAAATGTCGATTTTATTTCAAGATTTCTTTGTTGACTTCACATATTCTATAACTTACTTAATACTTGTATAACTACCAAAACATTCACATCTTCCATATAAGAATTTTATTTTTATATGTTAGTTTGTATGTCAGCTATATGCTATATTGACCCGACTTGCCATGCACAATAAACTGCGCTAAATATCGTTAAGATTTCCTTTCAAACTATTTTAGTAGTTGAAAATCCACCTAACAATTGAAAAAATGCATCCATAATTTCTATTATATGGAAAATATTTAAGGGGGTATTCTAATCTAGAAATAAAATTTTGGGCAGTTTTTTGAATTTTATTTAAAAAAAAAAAAACAAAAATATTTTTACTATACATTTTTTTATGGCGTTTTTATTAATATCTTAAGAATACAGAAAAAAAAATTTACAAAAAAATATTAAAAATTAAAATAATTAGAGGGGGGAGAGACAGGTGTAAAAAAATGGCGCATCCTGGTGACATTGATCCTTACTCTCCTGGTGGTCTAAAAAAAAAAATCAAAAGAAACTCTTAATCAGTAAAGATGCTGTTATAGTCCGGGAACACGAAATTTTTTTTTTTTGAAAAATGACGACTGCTTGAAAATAAAAATCATTTTTTACGCTTTTTTTTGAAATTCTTGAATTTTTTAAAAATATTAAAAACAAAAATTTTGACACGATGCTGGTAGGAACGATAAAGGATTATATAAGGAAAGTTCACACAAAATTTCAAGTAAATCGGTTGTATAGAACTTGAGATAATGCCGGTACCGTGTGGAAAAAAGTAGTTTCGAGAAAAACGCGTTTAAAGTTTAGAAGACAATTCTAGTGAACACGGACGCCACCTCACAAAATCGGCTGTATCTCCGAAAATAAGTCGAATTTTGAAAAATCCTTCCAAGGTCATATTTTTGAAAGTCTAAACTTTAAGTATATGTAAAAAAATCGAGTTTTTCAAAATTCTAGAGTAGAATACCCCCTTAAATAAAGCCGGTTTTTATTTCAAAATACTATATGACAATCTTTTCTTTTGATAAGTATTAAGCGATGTGAATTCTTGAGTGACAATAACAGCTGTTTTTTGATCTTTCTAACGGCAGTGAGAACGGGCTGATTAGTGAATGTGATTAAATGTAATCTAATCCCTTTAAATTTTCGGTCTGAACTTGGTATTAGAGAGAAACGACTTCAAAAAAACGACGAAGTTTCATAACGATAACTTTAAATCTAAGGACCTGGTTTGTGTATATAGAATCCGTACGTGTCTAATTCGGCTCTGCTCGTCGATCATATTTACTTTATAAAGTAGCCGACGTTTCTTTCACTGTTCAGGCTATACTAATAATTTCATATATTTAATAATAATATTTCATTTTATAATAACATTTGTTAAGCACCTCAAGTACTTGTGATTACTTGGAGCAACCCAGCTGTAATTGACTATATTTTACAGAAATGAGTCTGTCTAGCTTGAGTAATTGGTGATTGAAAAAAACTCGCGCAGCTGTTCTAATAAATTAACTGTATGTACATTTAAATATTATTCTACAATTACATGATTTAATTAAAATCGACACTGATTTGTATTTCTACGGACTTTTTAAATATGCCCACTTAATTAACTAGAAGTATTTATAAACATTTATTCTTCAAAATCAGTATTCCTTTTTACAAATCAGAAATCACGTTTAGCAAAAATGTAAAAAGTCGTATTCAAATTGCAATTGCATTGAAAGTGCTCACGTGACGTCATTAGCAATTCATTACAACAATGTTTAGTGATTACAATTGGCATGTTTTGTAGTTGAGTATTAACAGCTTAAACGATACGATATACTGAAGTAGTTGCCTAAGCATTTCACATACTCGTATGTATTTAAATAAACCTTTACAAAGTGTAGCAAAGTAGTTTACACTTTATAAAAACTAACAATAATTATATACATATGACAGATATAACGATTTTCGAATGCGTTGACGTGGGTACTTCTTTTAAAGTTGTTAAGGATCAAACACTCGAAAAATGTTTGTATCCACGCATATCGTTCTACGTAAGTGCGCTGAAGTAGTCTTAGGTAACACATTTTATACCATTGTAGAACTATTTAGATCGTATATAGAATACCAACTAATAGAAACCAATTTGTATTCCAAAGAAAGTATGTATGTCAAAGAATTTCAACATTTCAGCGGTAATTTTAGTGTTGTTATTCTTTAACATGACAATAATGTTATAGTGCCTTTCATGACTGGGAAAAGAGAATTAATTTTCGTTTCTCAATTTATTTTATGATTTTAGCTGCTAAAAATGTTTTTACGTTAGTAGTTCTAAGCAATTTTATACACTGCTACCGTCTTCTAAGTTTAAAATCCTTTTTCTCATAATCTTCAAGAGTCAGACGAAAAGCCATTTCCATTTCTAATCTATAACAATATATACTATATAAGTATATATTTTTAATTTCCATTCTATTATATATCAGTATTGAAAACAATTTTAACTAACCTAACCGGTCTTATCATTCGTTAATTTGGTAAATCTCCACAATTTCGAAAATGCCTTTTATTCTTACTTTGCTGACTGCAGTTCTGAAAAGCTTTTTATTCCAACACTCGACGTTTTACTTCAATTTTTAATTATCCTTAAATATTGGTAATATCCCGGAAAGCAACTAATGTGATTTTGCTTTGTAAGTTCCTTTTAACTTGTCACTCTCACAGATTTGTGCTTTAAGGGACTATACTAGTGTGACGCATGAAAAATTAGGCTGTTTTCGTGATTTTTTTAAGAGAAAGTATGCAATTGAATATTTCGAACTTCTTTGAACGTAATAAAGTATATTTTCAGCTATATTTTGAGATTTTTTTTTTACAAAAATGTTGAAAAATAACGGAGTTGTGGGCTGTCCTCGGAGGGGCCAAAAAAAAAGTGCCTCAACTGCTGATATGATTCCGGTCGAATGAGTAGCTGAAACAAAAAAATTCAAAATGTTTATTAAACTTAAATATATTTTCTATACAATGAACTGCAATCTTTAAAAAATATCTAAAATTAAGAAAATGGCGTAATTTTGAAAAGAAATCGTTTTTATTTACGAAAAAAATTGTCGTTTTTTTAATGCCGAATTGACAATTTTCAACCAATCAAAAAGATCGTAGTTCATTGTATAGCAAATGTATTTAAAAATATTTAGTTTTAATTTGAAGTCTATCAGCCAATTTCTCGTTTAGTTATGATGCCAGCAATTTTGAAAAGTGTCGTTTCGAAAAAACCCGTTTGTTTCACTTATATATGTTTACACATCCTAGCGGCCGCTCTTTAGAACGCTGCCATCCAAAAACTATTCAAGATACGACCTTCCCGATTTCACAGGATATTTATGGAAATATAAGCTATCGAAAAAGCAAATAAAAAATTTTGTTTGAAAGTGTCACACTGGTGTAGCCCCTTAAGTTTCAATTATCATCTGTCTTAAAAGATGAAAATAAGTAAATATTTTGATAGAGTTACACTTTATCAAGATCTGTTAAGAAATCATGTATTAAGTGATTACATGGGCTGAATTTCGGCTAAGTGCGCTGCTTTTAAACACGTTTTTCTCGAAACTGTGTTTTTGCAGTCGGTTGGCAAGATTTCTCGAGAACTGCTCAACCGATCTTCATGAAATTTTACACAGGTCTACGAAACACAATTCTTAAAGACTTGGACTGAATAGTTTTTCGATTACATCTTACTTACTTTTAATTTTTTCATTTCATTTTTTTTTTTATAAAAATGTCGGCCCGAAATCCAATTTTCATTTTTTCCCCTCATCCATGTTCTAAGTTAAGGTTATATATAAAATATATATTTTTTTACTTTAGATGTTACTGTTAGGAGTTATCCTGCCAACGCGGGCGCATCTTTTTTCCGAGGGGTTACCGAAAATTACTTAGGTTAAGATATTTTTTTTTTTCCAAAAATTCAGAATTTCTTTTCTTAATAGCGTATGTTTGTAACAATAAAAAATTCTAATAAAATATTTCTTTTCATGTAATCCCTTAAGAGAGATTATTGTGAATTTAAATCAAATTTCAATTATACTTTGTGTGAACAAATGGCATTAAGTAAATATATTTATAGAGCCTCAAAATCTCAAAATTCTTGATTGAAGGACTGTCCATAGTCCACTTTGCATTGACAGATTGCAGTTAGTAAGTATGTATGCTTATTTAATAAACTAAGAGCGGCCAAGAACTTAATATACAAAGAGTTTTTACTAAGCTTTTGCAGCTTCATATTCAAAAAAAAATCTTTAATATAAAAATTGAAATGTTTATTATACAAGCTATTCAACTCAACATTTCATTAAAAGCTGATATTACTTTGTTGGTTAAATTATATGAGTATTTGTTTTTCCTAAGGGCTTTTCCTACTTAATTTGGCAATTATACATTGTACTTCGTAATTACAAAAAAAAAAAAAATAATAAAAAAAAAATAAAAAAATATTTAATAATTTTTTAAAGCATTAATTGCAACCCTGCTTAGCGCTTTACTTTTCTAAAAAGGCAAAAATTATACCCATTAGCTATGTTTTTATATACCCGCTTCTTGATGCTTTGAAAGTTAAGCTATATAAGATGAATTTAAAAAAATAAATAATTTCTAGAAAACGTAAAACTGAACAATCGTTTTGCCCAAACTTAATTACTTTAACTTTCAGTTTAAATATATGTGTTAATCGACTCGCGGCAGATTTGCTTTGAAATTAACAATCTTTAGAGATTATATTGAAATAACATGCTACTTTATGATTCGCTTAAGTATGCTCAAGCGATTACGTGTTGAATTTAGTTATTTATATAAATTCATTACATTATATTATTATCATTATATAAATTCATTACATTATATTATTATCATTATATAAATTCATTACATATATACATTCATTTGCTGTACTCTCAAGCATATCGTCACCTAAAATGCAAAACAACATAACGTCAAAAAACCGAAATTGGGGTTTTAATGTTTACGAGTCACTGCATTATGTTGCATATATGTAGCATAAAATTCTCAGCTTCCGCTGTCAGATATAGCCAATCTATAACCAATATATAACCAATTTATAAACAATATATAACCATTTTATAACTAATATATAACGAATAAATAACCAGCCTCTAACCAATATATAACCCATCTATAACCAATAGATAACCAACATATAACCAATCTATAACCATTTTATAACCAAAACTCAAATTTTGTTTCAATATGGTTAGTTTCCATTACATTCTTTCTTCCTACTTCATACGTCTGTAAACTTGTGAAAAGTGATGTTACGTTATTTTGCATTTTAGGTGATGAAATGCTTGAGAGTACTCGTAGAGTATATGAACTATGTTCGGATTGACTATGTATGAATAGCAGTTCAGTAAACTCATCTTTTTTTAATGGATTGAAAAAGTTCAAATAAACCGCAACCGATTTCGCGTATTACGTTTGAGCATTGCAATCAAATTATTAACATTGTATTAGATTTCTCAATTATCAGCAAAACGATTAAAGGGTCACTTTTGACTTACTTACGAAAGCAAAACGTCAAAAAAAAATTCCATTCCTAATCAATGTCAAGCAGTTGTAAATGCTGAGGCGGACATTCTTTATTGTAATTAATTTTTAATTTCAACAGCTGATGAAATCGATACGGCTAGTATGTCGGCATGTAAACTTATGAGCTTGCGAGCATGAATAGAACGAACAAGCCTGTCAATGGTGATCTTTACCACCCTATCATTTCAATCAGTTTGGCATTCGACTTGATAGCATTATCATATTCATGTAACTAATCACACATGTCGACATACATACAAACGCACATGTGTGTATATATATGTAGTATGAGTATGCGCGCATTTATTGCCGCGTGCCAGCAACACTTACGTATACATTTAATTGAAATGATAACAATATGTTGAAAATATCTGTAAGCAAATGTCAGGACGTGATCTACGTGAGATCACTGATCTAATTGCTCATTCGTTAATTGAAATAATGAGTGCACCAAATTATTACTCTATTATTTTGTTTTTTGTTTGTAGGCGCTTCATTTGGCATTGCTTATCTTGGGAATTTCTTTGCGGATTAACGGCATGCCAAATTCAGATAAATTACTGAGGCGCCGGGAATATTCTTGAATGCAACAGCTGCGCTGCGGCTGCGGCGTCAGTAAAAATAGCACAAAAACGTGTCTGACTGTGTTAGCGCCGCGAATTGCAAATTCTTGCGGGCGATATAATTAAAGCAGCGATCACTTCTTGCATACGATTTTTGTTGTAGCACCTTTCCTTCCGCTCAGCGTACGGCGTTCAGCGCTCGGGGTACATGTGCTATGTAATTTTGCCAACGCTTGCATAAATATCTTATACTACATTTTTTCATTGCTGCAATGCGAAGCCCTCGTCCGCGCACTGACGCGCGGCAATGTGCGTCGTTGAATGGGTTGGCTTGCGACCCAAACGTAATCACGATCGTCTGGCTGACGTAGGAGATTCGATTTATTACAATGCGCACGCATACAAACGTGCGCGCGTTTATGCATTTTACATGCCTCGGCATACCTTTACCTATTGCAGATATACAGCCGAAATGTGCGCGCGCTTGAGTGTGTGTGCATGGCAAATGTTTGACGATCTCTTTTGGTTACTATCTGCTTGGCCGTCAGCTAAGCGCATACGGTGTGTATGTGCATGTGCGGCTCTAAATTGCAAACAATGTCTGCATACTTGATATTTCAATGTTTGGGCCAAGCGCTCACGCTCAGCGCGCTTGGCTTTGTAAGCTGATGCAATTTCATTAGTGATTTCATGACGAAAGGTAATCGCTCTCTGTCTGCATAGTGCAAGCTTGTATATTTTTTGCATAAACATACACATTCACGTGTGCACAAAAAAGTGTAGAAGGCAATTTATAAGTACATACATACATACAAACATACTTAATAACTTACATGACGGCATACTTACACTCAAACACATTTACATATGTACATATAAAGTTTTTAGTGAGCAAATTGTGAATGTCTCAAGTAGCCGGTGGGCTGAGCGTCAAAGGGCGGTGGCGCGGTGTGACGGGTGTAGCGTTCGCCCAATTGCTTCGTAGCTGTAAGCGCAGCGATTGCTTTGATCACTTACTAGTGACGCGGCGCTGCTAGTGCTGGTGCTGCTGCTGTTGCCGCCAGAGCGTTTCGTAGTTTATTAATAAATCTAGTGCGCTCGTTAGGCTGTCACTTCATTCATCAAATGTGTCGCAAGGTGGCAAGACGCGTGTCGCGGCGGTGTCTACTTAAAAAGCTATAAATCACACAAACGTAACGCGTTCGAAAGGGTTACTAAATATTATAGCAACAAACTGCAAGTGTTTAGAGGAAGTTAATTCTAAAGTATTTCAAGTACCAAAAATGCAGATAAGCTTGTAGCTTCTTGAAGAAAAAGAACAAGTGTACTCAGGTAGCTATTATAAGCAGTTTTGCCATAAATAACTATATGGAAATGTATGCGCGTCAATCAAATTTCAAGTATTAGTTAAAAATATATTCGCACTAAAAATTTTTTGCTTGGAAAAGGTTTGAGAAATGACGCTACTAATTGATTTAAAAATAATTGCTGCCATGCGCTACCTCCTTCCGAAAAATTTTGGCAAATGTGCGCTCTGTATGAGCTGATAGTGTTCTAATCATACGTGTCATCGGCATGCGAGCGTAAAAAAATTGCTTAAAGCGCACTAACTGGTTTAGTGATGAATAAATTTATGAGTAAATTTTGAAAAAAATATGAAAAAGGACTAATGGGAAATTTACTAAAAAATTATAAAAAACGGGACTAATGCAAAAACAAAACAAAAAAAAAAAAGATTAAAAAAAATATAAAAAAATATGTAAACAGCATTTTATGTTAAAATTACAAAAAAAAAAAAATTTAAACATTATAAAAAAATATATAATGATGTTAAAAGACAAGTTGTAAACAAAAGTATTGAAAATCTTAATAAAAAATTTTTTAAACAAAATGTTGTGAGATAATTTTAGAAATTTAACAAAATTTATAACAAAAACTTTAAATAATAAATTTTAAAAATATTTAATTATAACAAAAAAGTACAAAAAATTATTAAAAATAAAACTATAATTATTAAAAGTTTATAAGTGAAAAAAGCAAAGTTATAAAAAATAATATAAAAAACCTTCATAAAAATATAAATCAAAATATTATGATATAATTGCCTGAAATTTTAATAAAATATATTAAAAATATATATTTAGAAGAGACAGAATTATAAAAAAATTAAAAAAAGTCTTTAAAAACATAAAATCATTTTTACATATTTTTTGTCAAAAAATATTTTTTTTAATAATTTTGCTCCTATAAAATACTAAGAAATAATTTTGAAAACTTTCAAGTAATTTGAAAAATATTGTACAGTAAAAAATAACTAAAAAGATTTTAAAATATATTTGGTTATTATATGCTATTGCAAGTGAAGTATCTAATAGTCAGTGAATTTCTATTTTAATATTCTTACTAAAATTGTGAATTTTTGTCGTTATTGAAACATATAATTATTACAAAAACCACAAAGAAATTTTCTGCGGAAATTTCATGCAAAATACATTTCTGAATTCACAGAATTGATAATCGCTTGAACTCGCGGCCAATTTGGTGATTGGTGCTGTAAGCCGATGAATTCGTAGAAATAACGAAGCGCTTTCAAGTGTCGGATACCAACAATGCTTTAAATATTACAAATGAATATGGCCTTTGATTATGTGTATGAGGACCGGATATACTTTTTTTCTGGCAGTCATTTTAACTCGAAAAAACTTCATTCATAAATAAATTTTTAAAATTATAGTTAAACAAAATTTTAATAAATTAAAATAAAATAAATTTTAATAAACTAAAGAAAAATTAATAATAAATAAATTTTTTTTAAATTATAATTTTAGCTATTTATTAAATTATAAAAAAATATAAAAAATTTTTTTTAAAAAAATTTAATTTTTATTATTAAAAAATATAAAAAATGTGCTTTATATTAAACAGTTACCTTCTTTCTTTCTTTACAGGCGCAATTTCATGAAAAATTCAAATATTTTCAAAGCCCACAAAGTGAAAAATCCCAGTGCTCATAAATTTTTCCAAATGAATTGGCTTTAAAAAAGTGCGAAAAATATAAAAAACAACAAAAGCAACAACTTAAAACAAAACTATAGTGTAAACCACCTCTATGTTTTTAAAACAACAACGGACTAAAGTGGGGTTTTTAATGTTACCAAAAAGATAGTAAATCAGTGAACATACAAAAAGAAAGCATATATTTGCATATCTAACAAAACAAGTGAATATTAACGGTAAATAAGTAATTTAAACGCCGTCAACTTCGAACACCAAAGTATACGCCATCTACGCATACCGTCCAAACTACTAAGCACAGCCATGGCCAAGTGTTTTATTCTATTCATACTGATCGCCTTCGTCGTGCTCGATCACAGCATCATCTATGGACGTTACCACAGCGACACACATGGTCCGAACGACTCTGACAGTCGGCAAGCGATTGCGCATCACATGCGTCCAACACAACACCACAATCACCGGCAACTACTGCCGGCGCACACATTGTCACACACAGGCAAGCGTACGCCACATGTGAAGAACAATCGACCGCGTGTTGCTAAGTCGCGACGCATACGACAGTCGTCGTGGCAAGAGAATGTGCCGCCAGATACTATAAGTAGCGCAGAGCAGCGCGCGGAACGCGAAGAAGCCGAAGCGGCGCTGCGACGTTACGTGCACATACAACGCCACATGGCGCATCAGCAGGAACATCTGCTGCATCACCAAGAAGAATATGGACATAATCAAAAGCATAGGGCGACACAAACACAAGAGTGGCGAAACGAAGAACAGCAACAGCAGCGCGATGTGCCGCTGTATCCATTTAATATGCGCATGCCGCGTATTTGGCAGCACTTAGGCGGCACCGCGGATGTAATGCTCGGCGATGCGCCGAGCTATGACAGCGTGGAGACACAACGTGTCGATGTGTCACTGCCGCTGGCGGAGACCACTAGCGATTCTGATGAGCTGGATGATTTTTTGGCGCCCACTGTGGAAGCAGAGCAGAGCAATTCGCTGGAATCGGAGTCGGCGTCGTCAGAGAAGGAGCAAAGCTCGGAGACTGTAAAGCAAGAAGGACGCAACGGTAAGACCGATTGCCCAAAATGTGAGAGCAGTCGGCGCGTGGAGCACATCAGCGAGGAAGAGCTGACACTGCTGCGCATCGAGTATGTGAAACAACAGATTTTGGAGAAGCTGCGGCTGAAAGAGCGTCCCAATGTGTCGGCGGTCAGTTTGCCCAAACCTATTTATGAGGGCACAACTATCGATGAGGAGGAAGAGGACAGCGCTAAAAATAAGGAAGTCGATGATTACTATGCGCGTACGAGCAAAAAGTTCATCTTCCTGCAGAGAGGTGAGTGCAACGGAATTGTAGAGAAAACTATTACATTATTGTATTATTTGAATTTACTGTTGTCTGCTAATGTATTTTTTACTCACCTACAACCACTTTTCATTTGCAGAAAAACGCGAGTGTCAGCGTTTGGGCACGAATTCATCCATGTGCTTCTCTTTCAAAATCGATGATGCTGATGCTGATGGCTTCGATGTCAATACCGCTGTGCTCTGGCTCTTCAAGAGTAAAAGCAAACGCACGCATAGGCGAAAAGCCGCGCGTACAAGTCCGCAAACCATTGTCGTGTCGGAAGTGCAGCAAAACACACACCCGACCTATTTACCCGTCGTGAAAACCATCGCCATACAAGCGATCGATGTGCAAGGTGAGTGTGAGCGCATTTTAGCTGTGTTATTATGGTTTAAAGGTTTAAAATAACGGTTAATTATGGAATAAATCGGGTAGTTTAGGAATTGAAAGTATTTGTAGACGCTGCCTTTAAAAAATGATTGATTCTCACAAGTCTCCCGTGGAAAAGATTGAATATGTTTTTTTTTTTCATTTAAAC
The DNA here is from genome assembly GCA_037783105.1 of Bactrocera zonata. Taxonomy (NCBI): domain Eukaryota; kingdom Metazoa; phylum Arthropoda; class Insecta; order Diptera; family Tephritidae; genus Bactrocera; species Bactrocera zonata. Next base: position 155,377 of record JBAWJQ010006068.1, read on the forward strand.
TTTAACTTTGAAAAGCGCTGTGAAAATTTTTTAACCCGCTAGTGATCGTATTCGGTCGTATTTACCCAATAATGTTATCATACATACATATATACTAGGGGGATTCAAAAAAAAATTTTTTTCATTTGGTACTCTGAAAAATAGGTTCCTAGACACCTCTAAGAAAGCCTCTCCAAGCATGAGTTCATACAGTTTTCTATTTTTTCTTATTATCAGATAGAAAAATTTATACCTCGCTTCCAACTACTTCAAAAAATATCTTGTTCCTTGGATTTTGTAGAAAATTGAATGCTCTTTAAAAATGGTCTCCATGATTTTTTCGTAAACCCAACCGTTTAAAAGATATTAGCGGTTGAAGTTTGATTTTTTTTGAGAAAATTTTTTATTTCTTATGAATTTTATAACTCAATGAAAAAAATCATTATGAATGATGATATTCATAGGTTTTTGGAGAGGCTTTCTTAGAGGTGTCTAGGAACTTATTTTTCAGAGTACCAAAGAAAACAAAAATTTTTTTTGAATCACCCTAATATATACGTATGTATTGAGGCGAAACTTCAAATTTTTTACAAATTTTTTTGAATCCAACGTGTTTCTACCATTAAACCGCAAAATCATTTCATACTGTTCGAATAATATGTTTGTATGTATCTCAACACATAGTATTTCTTCTCCACCCAACTTGAAGTACATTCTAAGAACTGTTGAGCTCTTATAGTACACTTTATTATATGCTATAAAACCGGTTGTTTCCAGCGCTTGTGTTATCTTTGTAGGCATACAAATTTGTGAAGCAGTAAAAATTTTTTATTAAATACAAAAACAGTAATTGAGCTAAGGACAAAGACACAATTGATAGCTACCAAAAATCATTGTGCTTGTTTTTCTCAACTTCACACACACACAGCATTTATATATATTTTTTAAAGATTTAATGGGTTTAGCATAACGTGGGGTCTTTGAAGTGTCATTTTTAATCAAGAAGTCAATGGAATTAAATATAAGATTAAAAATGCGAATCATGCTTACTAATTTTACTGAATTTATTTATTAAAATATATACCAAGAAACCGGGTTGCGAATTGAGATTGAAGCAATTATATAAGCTCATGTTGATATCTTATTAAAAATGAGTTTTCCTTTTTTAAAGATAAGAAAACTATTAGAACACGATGTATACAAATGCGAAAAAATGTGAATTCTAAAAAAAATATTTTTGTTATTTTTAATATTAATTTTGGTATTAAAGTTCTCTTTCAATTCGATATTTTTTTTAATTTAAACTTTATTTACAATGTTTAAACAGATTTTTTTTCACAACACATTTTATTTAATTTTCATTCGAATGTCTGGGATATTTTTTATTTTTAATTTTTAAATATTTTATCAGCACTTAAAATTATGAATACTTAAAGACAAAAAAATTTTAGTGTCACTTACTTTGGACCGACTTCAGCTTTTTTTAAGTGTGTGTGAATAAACCACGCTGCAATTTTCGCATACAAAAAAATCTCAAAAATGTCGATTCGTGATTTGGACTTTCGCCGATCACGAGTCTGAAAAAAAATGTGTAAAAAATGGCAAAAGAAAGTAAGAAACAGTGTAAAAAAAATTATAGCATATATTATAAATAATAATAATAAAAATATTAAAGAAATTATGAAATGATGAAATGAAGCAGATAATTTTTGTTTTCCAAAAAATATTTTACTAGAAAAAATATGAAAATAAATAATATGAACGCAATTGGCAACAACAATGATAAATTCGCAATGATGAAGCGCAGAAATGAATAGTGAAAAAAAATAAAAACAAATCAATAAAGAATAAAACACCAAAAAAAAACAACAACAATTAGCTCATTAAATAAGCGACTATTTGAATATTGACAAAATTAATAGCTTTCTGGTTATCTATAATTACTAATAAATACTAAGAGTTGCACGCTAATAGATGTTTTTCTTAATTTAAAGAACCCACTGCGCAAATTAAGCTTTTTAGATTCGGTTGGGTCATTTGACCTCTTTGATTAAGCGAAGCATAACTTTATGGCATACTAAAAGCACATCCGGAAGCACTTTCTTTAGGTTCTAGTGTGCCGTCAGCAAAAAGTTATTGAAAATGCTTAATGTTGTAGGCAATTGTTTTTGCATTGTTTATTGTAAAAGTAGAAAAATATAAGTCTCCATTATTTGCAAATCTGCGACGTCAAAATGTTAAGTAATTAAATAAGTGCTTTACTTAAAAAAAAAAGTTTTAAAAAATTTAATTTTATTGAAAATTAATTAATTGCGATGTTGTTGTTGCGTTGAAAGCTAAATTTTTTTGTATCAGGCCAATGAGAATAGGTAAAGTGCAGAGCTTTCGAAGCTTTGGTGAATTTTATAACAAAATTAAAGCTTTCACTTGTATACAAATCACTTGAGACAAACAGAATGCAATATTTTTAAAGCAAAAAGAAAAGTTGTTATTTAAAAACTAGTTTTCATTTAAGAAATGTGTTGTGCTAAATACTTAAACAATAATAACTAAAAAGACAAAAAGCTTTTTTTAACTAAAATAGTTTTGTGAGTAATGTTAGGCCTAGATTAACACATGTTGGTGGAGGAAAAAATTTACATAATTTTGACAGTATTTTTTTATTTTAAATTTTTTTTATTTTTTGAATTTTATTTTCGGAAAAAAATTTCTAACCGAAAAAGGCAAGGGAAAACATTTTTTTAAAGTTCTTGGCCATACTTACCGATTTCGTCACCCATTCGGTTTGCTTCGAAATTTAGACAGGGTAAAAAGTTGCAATTAAAAAAAAATATTTTCATTTAAAAAAATGTTTTATTTTAAATACTAAAACAATAATAATTAGAAAGACAGAAAGGTTCTTCTAACTGTGTAAAAAAAGATTCTATGAGTTTTTTTTGGCCTAAATTAAAAAATATATACTTTACAATTTTTTTATTTTTAAAACAAATAGATTTTGCCATTTATTTAATTTTAATTTCGAAATATTTTTTTTAACTTAAAAAAATTTTTTTTGAATCTTCATATTTTTTTCCGAAAAAATTTTCAACCCAAAAACAACAAATGAAAGATTTAATTTATCGCATAAGGAACCTTTGCATACATTTTGAGGCAAATCTGAGCTTTTAGAGCTTTCCAGAAACTCATTAGTGTAAAAAAGCTTTCACTTGTGTTATAAAAAAGTTGAAAGTTTGAGGCAAATCTGAGCTTTTGGAGCTTCCATGAAATTCTTAAGTATAGTAAAGCTTTCACTTGTGTTACAAAAAAGCTGAAAACCGTAAAATTCAAACAATAGTTTTCTCTCGCTTTCATTAGGGTTTTTTAATAAAATACTACTTCTTACTCATGAATCCTAAACCGACTTTTATTATTATTTTTTTAATTCGAAGTGACCAATATTATTAAGAAAAGAACACATTACAAAAGCATACTGTTACATAAGCTTCAGCTTATATTATTGCGAAATATATTTCCTTAAATTTCGAAGATTGATTAAAGGAAAAAACAACAAGACTCGGATGAGAGAAGAAGATTAAAGGCATGGAAACTTGTGAAAAAAAGTCAGCATAACAAAGTCATTAAAATCTGAATATTGCAACAAATTGCCGAAGCGGCGAACTGCTTATCAGAAGCCGAAAAAGTATTAAAGAACTAGTTCAGCTTTTATTTATAGATTTTTTTTATTTGAGTTGCTTGACACCAAGCGAATTTTAGCAAACTTTAGCGAGTTTTAGCAAATTGTTATAGACGATTTTTTTGAAATTTTTTTATGTCTCTTATGTTTGTCTTTTAGCATAGCTTTTCGTGTATTATTAATTATATCGCTGTTCAGAAAATAACTTTAATAATGACATTTTTCCTTTCTTAATTGCAGACGAATGGATGAAGATCGATATTGAATGGCCCATCAAACGGTGGTTCGGCAATCACGATCTCAGCCATCTCATACACATCTCATGCCGCACTTGCGACATGGCCGCAATGGAGGATATGATATCCGTTGACAAGGATTATCGGCCCTTCATAATGGTCGATACGCGTAATAGGCGGCGCGCTTCACGCCAGAAACGTGGCATCAATTGCACCGACGGTGTGACGGAGTGCTGCCGTGAGAAGCTCTACATCTCATTCGATGAGATCGGTTGGGGTGATTGGATCATTCAACCGCGCGGCTATGATGCCTACTTCTGTCGGGGCACCTGCGGCAGCGTAGCCAGTGTGGCACAGTCGGCGACGCATCACAGCGCCTTCCTGCAGGTATTGCATATTGTTTCTTTTATTAGATAAACACGTTTTTTTTGCTTTCGTTTAACACGTACTTATGCGCTGCTTTGTTGTTTCTTGCAGAAAATTGCATTGTCGCGACGCAACAACCGTGACAGCAAACCGCTCGAGCTGGTACCTTGCTGCACCGCCAAACAGTATTCTCCGCTGAAGCTCGTCTTTATGGATAGTAATAATACTGCGACACAGAAAACCTTTCCGAATATGGTTATTGAGTCGTGCGGCTGTCGGTAGTCGTATCGTTGCGTCGCTCGCGACGCCAGCTGAATGCATACTGTATTATCGCGTTAGTTTGTAAGCTTATTTGTCTCAAATGTCTCGCATTAATTTGAAAATCCATAAACATTGCATGCATGACCGTTTTGTAATTATAAGTCTCATTCAGTTACCTTTAAGTAAACATTTGTTTTTCCATCCAACCAATTTAGCATTATCGTTGTTAAACCGTTTAGTTTTTTTGTTGCAAATGCTCATTGAACTTAAATCGCTGCCATAAAATAATTAATTTATATCTAGGCTTAATTGATTTTAACATTTTCTGCTGTTTTTTATAAGAACTGCTCAGTACTTAAGCTCTCGAAGAGATATTAGTTACTATAACTGTTAAGATTTTGTATTAATTAGAGTTTTACCAAAAATAATTTAAGTAGTTACGTTTTGGAATTGTAAACATTTAGTTCAATTTCTAGTTAATTAATAATTTTTAAGGCTTAGTTATATTGGGAAGCTCGAGCGCCATTAGCATAGTTAAAAAATATAGAATTAAAACTAACTTCAACTAAAATAAGCTAAAATGAAAAAATAAAATCCAAAAATGTACTTTGTAAACACTGTAAGCTTTGTACTCTTTTTCTCTGTCCCATTGGTCTGTCTCATTCAAAACTAATCCAAACCTTTAACGGCTATTAAACGAAAAGTGAATTAAACGTTGCCTACATTTAGGCAACTCTGCTGAAATTAATCATTAACAAGTTCACTTGCTACTAGTTTGGAAATTGTGCTTCCGAGCAGCTCCTTGGGACGGGACTTAATAGACTCAGCTCGCCATGCTGATCAATTATACTACTGTGCCCAAAAAATAAGGTGAATTTAAACTGCGCTCGTCGAAGGATTTGAAAAATAATTTTTTTTTTTAGGTTGGTAGTACTGTCAGTCACATTTATGTCAAATTTCATGTCAAAATATTCGTTAGTGTTTGAGATACGTGTCGTTTTGTGAGCTGCTAAAAGTGAGTTTTTCGTTTTTTGTCATGTTGAAATTTGTTGAGCAAAGAATTTGCATTAAATTTTGATTACGGAATCAATTTTCTGCTGCGGATACGTTGAGGATGGTTCAAACAGCCTTTGGTGATGAGGCTATGTCTAAAAAAACTGTTTACAAGTGGTATAGTGACTTCAAAGCCGGCCGTGAACGTGTCGAAAACGAAGAGCGTCCAGGGCGACCATTAACCTCAACCGACGAAGCTCACGTTCAACAAATCAAAGATTTGGTGTTGAAAAACCGTCGATTAACAATTAGATACCTTGCTGATGAAGTTGGCATATCGAAAGGCTCAGCCAATACCATTTTGAAGGATGTTTTGGGCCTCAAGCGCGTCAAATCTCGACTGGTACCGAAAACATTGAATTTTTTGGAAAAAAGCCGTCGCGTTGAAGTGTGTGAAACGATGCTTTCCGACTACCAGGGTGTCATGAAATGCATTATAACTGGCGATGAGACTTGGATCTATGCTTACGACCCCGAAACAACCGATCAATCGAGCGAACATCTTGCCAAAAGAGAGCCGAGACCAAAAAAATCGCGCCAAAGTCGCTCAAAAATCAAGGTAATGTTGACTGTTTTCTTCGATTATCGTGGTGTTGTGCATTATAAATTCCTTCCAACTGGTCAAACAGTCAACAGGGAATATTATTTGAACGTTACGCCTAAAAAGGCCGGAATTGTGGAAAGACAATTCTTAGTTTTTACACCACGATAATGAACCATCCCATACTGCCCTCGTAATTCGAGATCATTTCGCCAAAAACTCAACCCATATCGTTCCGCAACCACCGTATTCACCTGATCTGGCATCGTGCGACTTCTGGCTGTTCACCAAGTTCAAAAGACCGCTCCGGGGACACCGTTTTTATACGATAGAGGAGATTCAAGCCGCAGCGAAGACGGAACTGAAGGCCATCCCGGAAAGTGACTACAACCAGTGTTTCCAAGATTGGAAAATCCGTTGGCATAAGTACATTGCATCGTGAGGGGATAACTTTGAAGGGGATGAAATTGATTTGGAAGAATAAATAAAGAATTTTCAAAATAAATACAACTTCACCTTATTTTTTGGGCAAATAAGTAAGAAAAGGCTAAGTTCGGGAGCAACTAACTTATGCAACTTGTATGAATCAAAGCCAGGGAAATACCTTAAAGTTTAAAATGTCAACCAGAGGATCCGAATCCAAGTAATTTTATATATACATACACTATATATTGCTTATACACTGATCTATGTAGGGTTCAGGGAAGTACATATTTGCCCGATTCGACCAATTTTTGACAAACAGACCATTATCACAGAAGGATTATCTCTAATTTTCAATTATGTATCTCACACATTGACCCATATTTTTGGTCAAAAGTGAACTATAGATACTGGGGTCAACATATTCGGTACCTAGCGTTTTGAACAATTTTGGTTAGATTTTGACAATTTTTGATCAATAGGTGCTATACTTTAAGGGAATTATTACTGCAAAATTTTATTTCGTTATATTAATTACTTCTTGATTTCTGTACTGAAAAGTGAAAGAAGAAAAAATAATTTTAAATTATGCTATATGGAAAGTAGGCGTGATTGTAATCCAATTTCGCCCCATTATCAGAACATGACATAGGAATGTGAAAAGAACTAAAATCGAAATCGGTCGGTCGGGTCCCGAGATATGCAATTTCACCAATAAGTGGGCGGTGCCATGCCCATCGTCCAATTTTTACACCCATAAAACTCTCTCATACGATCTTGGTGATAAATTTAATGTCTATCGCGTATTTGGTAATACATTTATCGTGCCTTTTGTAGTTTTTAACAGTACCGTTATATGGAGAGTGAGCGGGGTTATCCTCCAATTTCATTAATTTTCACACTGTTGGTATAAGTTCTTATAAGATTTGAACTCAGCACACTTGGTTTTTGTAGCTAAGTGGCTTATTAGATATGTACACTAAGTTGTGGGAGGGCGAGGCCACACCCCCTTATACATTTTGTCCCCCACAAGTGCCCCTTGCTACTGCAATCTTCTGTACCAAATTACAGCTTTATATCTTAATTTAGTGCTTAGTTAGAGCAGTTTATAGGTTTTCGGTTAATAACCATTTGTGGACGTGGCAGTGGTCCGATTACGCCCAGAACTCGAAATTAGTTACGACTTCGAAGTCAAGTCTTTCAACATTAACGTGAAAGTCATGAGGCTGTTCGTTTAATGGCAGGAGTTTCTTCGCCTTGTCCTCGTTCACTACCAGACTCACCAACGTCATTTCATTATTCAGCCTGTGAATTGCAGAACTAACGGAACGGTTGTTGAGGCTAATGGTATTTAATAGCATCGGCATACCCTAACAGATGGACACTCTTAGAAAAGATTGCACCTTCCATATCTAGTTCTGGAGCTCGTTTTATTCCAAAGATGTCACACGAAACGGAGTCACGTTGGCATAGAGCCGATTCGTTTCGCGCTAACGAAGGCGGCTTTAAAATCGGCGAAGCTGGTGAATATCAATTCTCTTTTCACGCGTGCTTTCCAAGATTTGGCATATAGTGAATATTATGTCAATTTTTCAGTTCTAAAGCCACACTGATAAGGATTGTTGACGGTGGGTATTTTCTAAATTCAAAGAAGAGTCCAAAGTTTCCAGTTTGGTGGATTGGGCAGATAACACTTGGGCTCCAATCGTCAGGCATGCTTTGGTCCGAACATATCCTTCAAAAAAGCTCATGCATGCACCTTGTTAGTTTTTTGCCCTCGTATTTGAATAACTCGGCCGGCTAATGCATCGGCACCTGTCGCTTTCTTGTTCTTGAACGGGAGTAATTGCTATTCGCACTTGTTCACAGTCGTGTAATGGCACATCTTTTCTATCATCATCGAGGAATCGCCATCTCATGGTGTTACATATTAATTGTTATTCAGCAGATTGAAGTATTTCCTCTATAATTTAGCATGGTTTGGGCATTAGCCGCTAAATGACTTCTTTGAATCTTACAGCTATTTTTGTCTGCCTGCGCGTCTCGCTTTCCCTCTTTAACTCTCGCAATCATACCAGCTGTCCTTTTGACATTTTCGAAAATCAGTAGATTCGTTGCTAGCTGTACTTAAGAGGTCAGTAGGGTAATCTTTTTTCAAAAAAATTTTTTTTTTGCATTTTCTGTTCCATTAAACCTTTAGAATTAATGTAGAAAGCCACTTTACCATTGGAAGGTTTCGAAAAAGGCCCAAAGATAATAATACCGCTCGACGTTCGGAGCGCTCGGAGTATATACCTCAAACTTTAAACGCGTTTTTCTCAAAACACACTTTTTTAAACTGGCGGACATGATTCCGATCGAACTGTTCAACTGATTTGCATAACTTTTTATAAATTATTGAGAATGTTATGACAAAATTTATGTAAATAAACATGGAGAAAAAAAAAAACGTTAGTAATTTTTTTTATTTATCATCATTTTTTCATGATTCTAGTGGGAACGATAACCATTCAGGTACTTTTTAAGAATAAATTGGGTTTTTGTGTTTCAGAAGACACAAACATGAGAAATCGTGTCCGCCAGTGAAAAAACTCATCTCATTCACCCAGCCATTTCTCCGGCAGATGTCATCAAAACATTCCGAAAAAATTTGTTTATACACTCCACGATAGACCTCATGATATGTGAAAAAAGTTCTTATGTAGAATACAAATTTTTATGAAAAAAATGTCAAAATACAGGCCAGATTACCCTAATGCCCACTTAAGAAGCTTAAAATCACGGCTCATAGTTCGATTATACCGAATTGTTCATGAATTCTCTCAGAGAGAAAAAGTGCGAGTCAGTAGCTAACAATTTGGCTGTCGGTTGTGGAACCTTCCTTGTGTAACAATCCATTTGGGGATGTTATGTCACGGAGTTTGATTTATTTCGATATTAATATTCATTAAATAAAAAATAATAATTTTAAAGTTACCTACCTTTTCGCTTCCATTTTATTAAATGAGTCAATCGGTTTTTATATTTTATTGATTTTTTTTTATAATATTTTGTTTTCATTTATTTTTAAATTTAATTAATCTCCATCTTCATTATCATTCAACGTCACCTGTTTATTTATTCATTATTTATGGTTCTATAATGTGCTCATCACCCACACTTCCCTGTCTTCAACTTAAATGTAGGTTTTTGTCATAATATCCGTTAGGTAGCAATCACTTTGTGTTTTTCTCAATACTTTCATTAATTCATTTATTACATACTTCTTATTTTCATTGTTATTTCTTAGTTTTTTTTGTTTTTTTTTTTTGTATTTTTTGTATTTTTTGTTTGGTAATTGTATTTAGTTGGTAGTAGCAATGTAATGAACTTTAATGTTATAATATTTATGTATAAATAATTATCTCGTATAATGCTTAGTAGTTTAACGCGAATGAACTTTTTATATATCGGGTTTGAATGAGACTTTTGTAGTTAAATCCTTTGACATGCTTTTTTATTTTTTAAATATTTTTTGATTTATTTTAGATTTTTTTTTTTATATTTTTTAATATTTTTTTGTTTTTTTTTAGAATTGTGAGATGCGTACAAATTATTTGCAATTTTATTATTTTGCATTACATTTTTGCTTGAGTTTATAATTATTTAGTAAGTGAGTTTAATATGCAATTTGGTAAGTCTTCTTTTGTGTTTGTGTGTGCATAGGAGTTTTTCGAGTTACTGTGCATCGTTTTAGAATTGTGGGTTTGTCGTTTTAAAATTGTGGGTTCGTGTGTTGTGTTCATTTAGGCGGCAGAAAAATTTGTTTCAAATTTAGTGTGCACATATACAAGTACATGCTTTATTTTAATTTATTTCTAATTTCTGTGAAAAATTACTTTAGCCTGAGAGGCATAATGAAAAATTGTGACTTTTTTTATTAATAATTTTTGAAATTTTTGTTTGGTACAATTTAGCTCTGCTGAATTTTTTAACACCAATAAACATTTTCACATATTTGTTTTATAGATATGGCATTTCTTCCGAAAATTTTATTTTTAACGATATTTTTCTGTCAAATGAGCATAACTGTAGACTTTGCAATAAAATTTTTGCATTTGCTTCGAGATTAATATATGTATAGTATTTTGGAAATTCGGTGAACTAAATGCGTTAGTTTTCTAGTTAGTGTAAATAGTCTAGTAGAAAAAATTGTGTTGGAAGCAAGGTGTTCATATGTATTTGCAGCCTTTGTTTACAAGTAAAAAAAAAAAAAAAAAAAAAAAAAAAAAAACCTATAACAAAAAAAAGAAAGCAATATAAAACTCACTACTTCTAATAGATTCGCTCGTTTTTCCTTTAATTGCCACAAAGTATTCAAACGGTTCTTTAAAAGATTCAGATTTTCAGCACAGACTCTTAAAGTCAAAACATCTAAGACTGAATATACATACAAGAAGAAAAAAAATAAAATAAAAACTGTTGGCAAAGTTATGTTCGAGTTCAAACGAGTCGTTAATCTTCAAACAGGCGTTTGACTAACGAAATTTCAGAATAAAACCAGTCGAGGCGAGTAACCAGATGTTGACAATTAAAAAGTGTATTTTTCAGATTACTTATAATTAATGGGCTAGGGGTAGTCAGAGACACGAAAAAATTAGAATTTTCAGTATTTTTTGCTATTAAATCGTGTTATTTTACAAAACGTGTTATATGACATTATTATAGAATGTGTTGACTTGAAGTCACGAAAATTCGAAAAAAAGTTTAATTTACAAAGTTATAGTTGTTTATGTTGACCCAATTCCAAAAAAAGGTACTTCCGGTGACAACCATAAGTCCTTGGAGATTCATCTAAAATCAATCGCATAAAGTGTTAGCTTTTTATCAATTTTCATGTATACAGCATCTTTAAGAATCACCATGCTTTAAGGTGAAGAGCGGAGCGTCTGATGTAACTATCCAAGCTAATAATGTGTTTTCCAACTAAAGGTACTTTTTTCAATACACTTTTTTGAACAGATCAGGTGTAACTACGGATGATTCAGGCCTTGCAGCAAAACATCATGCGTGTAATTCATCAATCATCAGTCGAAATGATCGAACAAGTCATCGAAAATTGAACTCAATGGATGGACCATCTGAGACGGAGACGTAGCCGTAGCCAACATTTGATAGAAATAATCTTCAAAAAATAAATGCCAAAAAAATATTTTTTCGGATGATACTAAGCAGTCCCCATTAAATTTGTAAGTTTTGTGTGTGCTTTTTTTTTTTAAAGTAGGGAACATCGAAATGGTTCACCCTTTCTTAATCGTTTATTCCGAATATTCAGTTTCGACGATAAGAAAATGTCTCGGTTCCAGCAGTTGTTTTAACAATGCTAATGTAAATTTCATCTCATGAAGACTGACGATGCAAATACTAATTGTTAATAATTGAATTGGATTCTACTATTTTTCTTGCATAAATGTATGATGTGTCCAATGCTATCTATTGCTTGTTAAAGATCATAATTAGAAGTTGTCAATCCCGTTGTAGTGACAGAAAACTTTCCACAGATTTTGAGGTCTGATTCATATATTCGTTTATGTATACTACACTGTCATGGGTTTTTGACTACAAGCTTTATGGAACTAATATTCCATACATCAATTATGGGTAGTCCAGAAATGATCTGATCATGTCAGAAAATTATATATATATATAGTTTATAACTTAATTGACAACTAACTTTCGGTAACAACGGTATCACACAAGCGAGTCTGTAAGATCTTTTCCCACCTAAAAATTCAAAAAATAAAATTAAAAGTTAGAAAACTTGCCCCACTAAGGTTTCAGATTGGCTAGGCCGATGTGAATCTCGATTTATAACATATTCGTCCAAGCTGTGTTGACTCGGGAAAATTTGCTTTTATATAGGGGGTATACTGTGAGTAGTTGTTTGAAGTATTTACAAACAAATCAAGAAAATAATTTTCTAGCGCTCATCGAAATACCACACGGGCCATGAGAACCTACAGTAAGTAGGATTACATACTGACCCTATCTATCAAGGTTGAGATACAATATATAATCTAAGGTCTCGTATGAACATTTTAATAATAATACACACCGTCAGTTTCTAAGACAGTGTTAAAGTTTGAATACGTTCCTGCAACTGAAAAATTAACCAAGATTTATTTTAAAAAAAGTAATATACATACATATATATTTAATTTGTTTTATTTTTTTTTCGATCTGAAATATTTTTCAAAGATTTTCATTATCGATTGGTATACAGATAAAGTATCGATAATAAGGCCACAGAATACTGGTGTCAGACTCAGGCATCCTAAAGGATGCCTACTCCTAATGAACCTAATAATTGAACTCCATCTGGTATCGCAAAGTATCAAAACAGGTCAATTTGTGGCTCATTGGTTTACTAGATTAACCTAACCTAATGTTACATAAGAAAACCAAAAATAATATTTGCCCCTCAAACTTATGCTTTTATAGTTACAATAGTAAATATTTTTTCAGATCCTCTTACCAACTTTGAAGAGCTTGAAATCTGACCAGGAATTAGCAAATTAATGCAAACCTATCAACGACTTTTAAACTGCAAACAACGCAATGCTTCCTATTGCCTAATATAATGCTTCACAAAATTATAAACTCAGGGTGGTTTTCTTCGTTTTCAAGTAGTATACTTTCAGTAGCCATACGCAATGCAGAATCATGTTGCAGTTGTAAAGTAAAGTAGACTAGACACCTACTAGTTTTAGATTATAGTGAAACATTTCGTCACTTAAAATGTATGCAATGTATCATCCAAAAAATCGAACAGAAGTTATTTTTATAGCTTACGATTCACATCATATAACACATATGTATGAAGCATAAAACTTTCGGCTTCCGCTGACAGATATAGCCAATATATAAGGTTGTCAAATATCTCCCTTCTGCTGTTTTGATCTTCTTCAAAGCATTGAACTTTATAAAAAGTGATCGGATTAAGTTCAAATATGGTGTTAAGTTCAAATATGCGCCGTTTCATTCGATAATCTGTTTCCATCCAGACGGCAACTTCATAATACCCCCCTCCTTATTTGCGAAGAATTCGGACAGCCACTTTTCACAAGCCTCGTTTGAGTTCAACTTTACACCAACAAGGGCATTCGCCATTGACAGAAACAGGAGGTAATCACTTGGCGCTATGTCCGGGCTATATGGTGGTTGCGATAAATGCTCCAATTCGAGCTGCCGTAGCTTCTGACGAATTATCAACGAAGTGTGTGGTATATAGTGTACGAGCTCTGTAGCGCTTTATACATAGCCGTGTAATTCAAATGACAAAAAGCCGAAAGGCAGATATTTGACAACCCAATATAACTATTTTATAACCAAAACTCAAGTTATTTGCAATATTAGTGGTTTAAATTATGGGGGTATTCTAGTCTAGAAATTTAAAAAAATCGTTTTTTTTTTTTATATTATCAAAGTTCAACTATTCAAGACTATGTGTACAAGAGGATTTTTCAAAATTCAAATTATTTTCGGAGATATAGGCATTTTTATGACCCGGCATCCATCGGCCGGAACGCGAAACTTCAAACGAGATTTTCTCAAAACAGACTTTTTCGGAACGATGCCCACGATTTCTCAGGTTCTACTAGACCGATTTACTTGAAATTTTTACAGAGTCTTCTTTATAGGCTTGTCTATGGTTGGAACTAGCCCCATCCACAAATTTTTATTTTTATTATTTTTAAAAAATTGGAAATAGTCAGAAAAAGTGATCCAAAAAAATTTTTTTTAGGCAGTCGTCATTTTGTGATATTTTTTCCCCACTTTTCTGTAGTTCCGACCATTGCGACATTATTCTAGATTAATAATCTTTTTTCTTTTTGATTTCAGATAACTAGGAGGATTGAAATCATGGATATGGTGACGTGGAAATGTTTAGAGACCCCCAATTCGTCAGCTCATAATTTTTGAAATTTTTTACTTTTTTTAGTTTTTAATTTTTTTCTCTACTCTTCTAAAAATAACAAATAACTAATAAAAAAATGTATGGTAAAAATATTAATTGCCTTTTTTATGACACTTTAAAAATTACCTGAAATTCATGCTTCTTGACTGGAATACCCCCTTATATCGTTTTTCCTACGCCTGTAAACTTATTATGTGAAATGTGAAGTTACGTTATTTTGCATTTTAGTTGGCCATTTCTAGAATCATAGTAAATTTTTAGAAACTAACGCGCTTACTGTTCACTATAGTCTGTGATAGCAATTATGTAAAGATTACCGCGTAAAGTTCAAAATGAGTTAGTGGCTTACGTCAGCCTGATCTTGGCATGCTGGAAGCGGATACCAACGACTTTCCCCAACTAAAACCAACAAAGCCATTGCATACCTAATGAAAATGAAATTCAAATTGTTTTTTTAACAACTGCGTGAGAGTATAGTGTAATTTATTTGATTTTTCATATTATTTTATATTACTTTTATAAAACAAAGTGTTGCATGGAAATGCATTTCTGTGTGTATTCAATTTATTTCCAAATTGCGTTTGAGCGATTTTTATACTTGATTAATTTACTACATGCAGATTAGCAAATTCGAGTTTGGTAATGAGTTCTTGGATTTCACAATTTTTTTTTTTGCTAGATTTTTCTTTTTATAAATATATTTTACAATTTTTAGCAGCAAAATATACGAGTAATAATGGAAAGACTTTATAAATGTATGTTTTTATTAGATGCATTTTTCGTTTTTGTAATATTTTCTTGTTTTTTTGTTTTTTGTTTAGTAGATGAAGCTTAAAAATTTATTTTAGTTGAGAGTAGAGTGTTTGTTGTCTTTTTGTTTCGTTTATTTTTAATCTAAGAGTATGCTAATGCTGTAGAAATCTATGTAGGTGTGTGTATGTGTGTAGTTCGGTATGAAACGCATGAAAGTGTTTTGTTTGTATATATATGTATATGTATATGTATATGTATGCCTATGATAGGTTTGAAGTATGTTTTTAGTTTAGTTTCAAAAAACTGCATTATTCAATATATTTTTTTGTTGCTTTTTTTGGGTTTTGGGTTTTTGTTTTAAATCTCTGTTTAGTTCGTTTCAATAAAAACAACTATCAAACAATTGCGCAAAATCTCTCAAAAACATTTTTGCAAACAACTTTGCAAAATTTTTTATCTTACATAAATCGTTTAATTGTGTTTTATGCTCATTCAACTGCTTGCCAGTATTTAATAAACTGCTTTTCGTTACATTTTCAATTGTTTAATGCGCTTACTTAACACTCTAGAATTCATCAGATATATGCATGTATACATTCCGTTATTTATGCTAGCATTATTCCTGTCTTCTTTATATATATATATTTTTTTTTTTTATTTTACACATTTATATGTATGCGCGTATATATGTATGGTATGTATGTGCTTATGTCTAGTGTTACCAGGTAAATTTTTTTCAATGAAAATTACATATAAATACCTTAATAACAAATTTGCTCAACTTTTGCTTTGATGCCACATACCTTAAACTCATTCACCTGTAATGTTTACTCATAATTACATACATTTCCATTGCTTTCGCTCGTATTCGCACACTCTCGCGTTCGAAATTAACTCATTAATAGTACACAATTCGGACTCATTCACTTAAGTTTACAGTTATTTACGCTATCAACACGCAAGTAAGTGCAATCTTCTTTCTTTGCAATTGCTCAAACATCCCAAATCCTGTAACAAACATCATTCTAACATTTGAACCTAATTATTGGCAATTGTCTTTATACTTTTCCAGTGTGTTGACTTCTCAGCAAGTGACTGACATTCAATTGGCATTTCGTTAACAGCAAATTTCGAACCTTTACACCAACAGCAACTAATGAGGGAATTTTGGCAACAAAATTTTGAAGAATTAAATAAAATGTGAAACTTTATAGGATCCAAATTGCTTTAACTAGCGCTTAAATGAGAGCAAATAGACTTCAGTGAGTGAGAAATCACACTCGCCTTTGATAGTCCAAGAAGCGGTTGATAGGATAGACAGCATCAGTCATTTAGCTAACCAATTTTCCTCTATGATATTTCCATGACTATGACACTGGTTAGTCTGAAGAGCGCCATAACTCAAAAGACCAACAACTCTACTTAAGGGGTTAGGGGTAGTCAGAGGCACGAAAAAATGAGAGTTTTCAGTATTTTTTTTTTTGCTATTAAATCATGTTATTTTACAAAAGCAGAAATATGGCGTTATTATAGGATGTGATGACTTGTAGTCACGAAAATTTCAAAAAAAAAAAAAAAAAATTATTTCCAAAGTTATAGTTGTTTGTCTTGACCCTATTCCAAAAAAAGGTACTTACGGTGACAAGCATAAACCCTTGGAGACTCATATAGAAAACTCAAAAACTAATTATTGGATCAACGTGAAAACTTCAGGGAATATTTTTAAGATATTACACTTAACGAAAATGCAAAACAAAAAAAATTAGTTTTTTGAAAACTCTAATTACCCTTAACCCCTTAAGCATATAGAATTGGGACAATATTTTAATAGAAATTTTCTAGCAACTAAAGAAAATAAAAGAACACCCAAAGCGCCTGGATTAGGTGGCATACCCAACAGAGCCCTGAAGGAATTTATATACTCAAAACCTCAATTGCTTGCTAAAATATACATATAAAGGAAGAGGTTTTTTCCCGACTTGTGGAGAGTACAGCGTTTGGTTCTCGTCCAAAAAATCAAAGAAACTACCTGAAGAACCTTCAACGTATCGACCTTTGTGTATGCTCCTCACAATGGGTAAAAAAAAAAATACTACGATATCGCTTGGAGTTAGCAATCCAGGAAGTCGGCAGGTTGCCTAAGAGATTCACTATTGACGAACTACGAGAAGTCGTCGATATTGTAAAATGTGCAGTCAGTGGCAAAAGATGGAAAGGTCGCACAAAATAGTACTGCGCGCAGATCATGCGTTCAACACGATGAAATGGGCACACATAAGTCCATACAAGGGAAAAATCTGCAAACCTTATAAACATTATGAATAGTTATTCTAAAAATATAAGATTGATTTATGATACGGATGAAGGCACCAAGAGCTATACTAACTCGAGTGGAGTACCGAAAGTCTCAGTATTACGCCCACTATTATAGAACCTTATGTATGACTGGGTGCTCTGAAGACAGAAAGCAAAAGATGTGAAGCTAGTGTCATAAGCGGACGATCTCATGGTGGCAACAGTGGTTAAAAAATTAGTCGATCTAAGAAACAAATGCAATCAGTGCTTAAATGATCTACGCCAATGGTTCTCTTCTATGAGTCTGAAACTGGCTGAGCACAAAACAGAAGTTTTACTCGTAAGCACCAGGAAGGTGAAAGAACGTATAGAACTCGCCATAGGGGAATGCGAGATTACCAGACAGCCGCAACTGAAGTATCTGAGAGTAATATTGCAAATAATTGCAGTGCATAGGTTTTTTGCAATTCGTGCAATAAGTGCGGACTATGTATATCAATTGACGCTGCTGAAGTATTAGTCAGTATGCCACCCATTGATATTCAGGTTGATGAACTCGAGCGATTATATCAGACATCGGTGCTTAAAACAGTATCGGCAAAAACAGATGAGAGAAAAAAGTGCAATCCTCATCCAAAGGGCGCTGAACTCATAGACTTCTTTTGGACATTTACTCATGGATAGACAGACGATGTGGGGATCTTGAAGCTACCTTTACAGATTCCAAAACGGCATTAATCTGAACTGTCTGTCGTGTACAGAGTATATAGAAGGCTCTGGACATGTATTATTTCATTGATCTCGCTTTTCAAATACAAGGGAAAAACTTAAGACCAAATTGGTTGCTAGCTTTGCGGTCGATAATTTAACGACATTCATGCGCCAAAGTTGGACACCTGAAAAGAGAAAATACGCAATTTTTTTACAGCTTTTCTTCGACACAGGCGAAAACCCAAGGCAAACCTCCGTGAATCGTGTTTATGGCTCAGATACTGTGGAAGACAATCATTCGAAATTTTTGTTTTGTCGATTACGTTCGAAAATTTCGATGTCAAACATCCACCACAAGGCCTGGAAGGACAATTGTAGCAAATATGGATATTGGAATTCGACTGTCATGTAAGCACTGTTTGAATATCCGGCGGCCCGGAAGTATTGTAAAAAATCGTTTTGGTGCCTTATTTAGATAAGGCTTCAGACAAAAAGCAACTCAATGTATACGAACCACAAGAGTAACGCAATAAAACCATATGGACCAAAATTTCCACCTGTGAATCGCTGTTGCATCGCAACAAAAGCAAACGAATTCTGAAGCAGAAGGTCAAATGTAATCAGTCATGGGGGGGAATCGAGTTGAGCTATCGCAAAGATTTCAAAGATTTTCCAAAACATTTGGTAGTATTGGCAGCGCATCATCTACTACAAGCTGCTTCTTTACGATCAAACTCTTAATTTTCACCTGTGCTATAGTAGAAGATAGAAGAGGCATTATATTCCATCTAGACAACTCCGGACAGCCCACATTGATACTGACTCGCCTTGTTTTTATGCAGCCACCTTATAGTTTGAGCCTGACAGCAAGTGTTCACCAACGCTTTCGGTCTTTGCGTATAATTCTGCTGTTGAAAATTTTGCTACTAGAGATGCTTGTGAAAATTTGTCTCACCCGGGTTCGAGTGTGGCATTACGATACTATCTTTAAAACAGCAACAAGTTATCGAACAAAATGGTGAAAATTTTATCTAAATCGGTTAATTCTAAAGGAGGATGGAGTCATGTGTGGAAGTTCACGCAAGTGAGGAAAGTTCTCTGATCGCCATTCACTCGGGAGAAGAAAGAAGAAGAAGAAGTATTCTAACTGTGCTAAATAAAAGCTTCTATTTAATTCCAAAATGTTGGATTTTCTTTTGCTGGGCCTAATATTAAAGTTCTTATTATACTTTCTCTCTACATTAACGATCGGTCTGAAAATTATTAAAAAATTTTTTTACTAAAATCGTTCTCACGAATTTTGAATGCCTTCGAAAATTGACATGCGAAAGTAATAACAACGCCCGCTAGTTTAGTTCAATGCAATATTTGTCTCTGTCTCTGTTGAGGCGTGTATGTTAGATGTATACCAATTGCTTGTTCGTTTCGTCACAATCAAACTTTCCTCGCATCGTTGCAAGCGCCTGAATGTCAATACACTTCTTCGTCTCTTCAAACACACTGCCGATATATTTTTTGCAAACCTTTAACATTTATGTTTTCTTTAACTTTTCGTACAAGATTTGTGTGTCTGTAGTCTGCCACGCACACCCTCACCTTACATATATACAAATATTAGTTTAACTCGCATACAATACATTCAAAAAATTGCACAAATTTCTTATTCTCAATTATCATAATTGTATTGTTCTTCATAATTGTATTACTTTGTGATAATTTTTTACTTTTACTCTGATACAATTTATTATTTACTAGTTAGTAGTAAGTATGCAAGTGTTCAAGTGCAAATTTATGGCTGTGTGTGTATAAATGTAAAATTGAAATCTTTGCATGCACGTGTATGAGTGTTTGTGTGTATGTGTGTGTGTGAGCACGCTTATGCATATGTTGTTGATTTTTCTTTAATATTTAATAGTTAATTAATAAATTTCTTTTTTTTGTTGCTGTTAGTATTTAATTTATTACTTTATGTTTAGTATTAATTAATGGAAGACATTTTTTTATACAAGTTTAAGACACAGAAAATGTTTTTTTGTGTGTGTATGTGTGTGTTAATTTTTTAACGCCCCAACGCTGCATTGCAATCTTTTTATAGTTTTCGTCTTATGTTTAATATACCCCAAACCCCACATTTATTCTGGTTTTTGACTCATATGTATTTGTATTAGTTTTTAAATTTTATTGAAAAAAAAAATTACAACAATGAAGATGTAAAGCAAAATTGCCGCAGTAAACTCACAATAAACGCAATTTGATTATGAAGTAGTCGATATGTTTAATTTTTTATCATTACGCTAAACCATTGTTTAATTCGTTTTTTTGCTATGTTTCTTTTATAGTGCTAATTTAGTTTAAATTTTGATATTTTTGCCAATTGCAATTATAATCAAAAGTATATTTTTTTTAATTTTAAGCAGCTTTCTTCACTTTCTTTGCTGCTGCATTAGTGTTTTTTAATGGTTAATTTGGTTTGACAAATTTTCTTTTATGTAAGACTAATTTTTTTAAATATTATTATTAATAGTTTTTGCTATTGAAAATTTATTTTTTTTTTTTTAATTTTTTTTGCACATTTTTTCTCTTCTGCTTTTCGTTTTGTATAAAGTTTTATATAAAATAAATCGTTTCAGTAAAAATACCAACAAAAATGCTTCATTGCGTTCTCATATCATTTAAGTAGTGTTAGTATAATTCGTTTTTTATTGCTGTACCGTTTTGTTCGCCTGTCATAGACGTGCCTGTTCACTTCTCACCGGTTTTATTGGAAAACGTTTTTCATGTTTTTGCTGTTCATTTTTGTTTTGTGTGGCATAAATTGTCAATATTGTATAAGAACCATCAATATTTTCAATATTTGCATACATACATATACACATTTATATATATATGTATATATATTTAAACTGATATGACGCTCAATAATTGCATTAAGTCTTTTCATTTAACTTTGCTTGAATCGTTTTTCATATGTAATTTTGTTACTGTGGTGTCGTTTATATTCATTATGCTTAAATATAGTATATTTCATGATATCAGTTAAGCATAATTGCAAAATAAGCTTAAAAGTGAACTTTAACACTGCAGTGAGTACGTGTATTTGTGCGCTTTTGTAGTTGGTGCAAGTAAATAATAACAACAAAACGCAAAATTAATCAATTTCAATTTCAGCTAAAAAAAAACAAATCGCTTGTTAAATAAATATTGTTTATATAGGTTAATATTTTTTATGAAATCCGATTTTATTAAAATTTTAATGTTTAGTTTTTTTTTAACTTGAAATTTTTTGCGTAATTGCGGAGCAAATTTAAAAAAAAATTATCACTATTTTGTATTTTTTGCTTTAAAAACGGATCGGTAGGAATTTTTGTTGCTTTGCTTTACTTCAAAATTGTTTAATTGTGTTTCCTTTCTTTTTCGCTGTCAACAATATTTACAAAAAAGTATTTTTGTTTATTTATAAACGGCAAATATTTTACTATTTATAGTTGTTGCCGTTTCAATCAAAATTTTGATTTCAAATTTTTTTAACGTCAATAATTTAACTACATTTACACTAAATGTATGACACTGTACTAACTTTAATGCTGTAAATGTGTGTGTGTGTGTGTTCTTTTTGAATTTTTTCAACAATCGCGGAAAAATCTTTAGTCTACACCAAAAAACAAAAATAAAAAAAAAAACAAAATTAAAAAAAAATAAAGTTAAAATGAAAAAAATGTAAGTTAAAATGAAAAACAAAAAAATTTTTAAGTTAAAATAAAAATTAAAACAAATAAAGTTAAAATAAGAAATAAAAAAATTTTACGTTAGAATAAAAAATAAAAAAATTTTAAGTTAAAATAAAAAAAAATGGGTTAAAAAAAATAATAAAAATTTTAAATAAAAAAAAAAATTTAAGTTAGAATAAAAAATATAATAAAAACGCAAAACTCTACAAAAGATTCCGAAAAATATAGTTTAAAGAATTGTTGTGAAATTTTTAATTCACAAATTTGGTTCAAACATTACATTTTAATTTTTTAATTCTAATTTTGAAATTATAAATTAAATTTCAAGACTTAATACGGTTCTTGGGATTTTTTTGAGGTATTGGTGTAAAAATTAATTTTTTTTATTTTAAAAAACAAAATTTTAATGCCGGGTTGTGAAAACAACTAAACAAAAAATAAAATTTACAAAAAAAATATTAAATTAAAATAAAAAATAAAAAAATTTTAATTTAAAAATAAATTCAAAAAAAATTTAAGTTAAAATAAAAAATAAAAAAAATTTAGGTAAAATAAAAAATAAAAAAATTTTAAGTTAAAAAAAAAATAAAAAAAAATTTAAGCTAGAATAAAAAATATAATAAAAAAGCAAAATTCTGCAAAAGATTCTGACAAATATAATTTTAATGCAGGGTTGTGAATTTTTTAATTCAAAAATTTGGTTCAATCATTACATTTTAATTTTTCAATTCTATGTAATTTTGAAATTGCAAATTAAATTTTCAAGACTAAATACTGTTGGAATTTTTCTAAGGTATTGGTATTTAAATAAAATTTTTCATTCCAAAACTAAATTTATTATTATTAAAATTAAATTTATTTCCGAAAAATATAGTTTTTTGAAGGGTTGTGAATTTATTAATTAAAAAATTTTAATCAATCATTACATTTAAATTTTTTAATCCACATTTTGAAATTATAAATTAAATTTTCAAGACTTAATGCCGTTGTTGGGATTTCCAAAGTCAAAGTAGTAAAAAAAAATTAAAAAGTTTCAAATTAAATTTTGAATTCTGATTTTGGGATTAAAAATGAAATTTTCAATGTAGTTTTAGTTTCAAACTTAATTAATTTTCCATATTAATCGAAAATTTTATATTCGGTATCAGATGTTTGTTAATAATTTTTAATTTTTAATCTTAAATGTTTGTTTTATATTTTAATAACAGAAATTTTAAATTATGGTTTTAATTCCAGTAATCTTGAACGAAAAATATTTTTTTAAGACATTTTTTAATTTAAAAGTTGGCGTAAGACTTGAATAAATTATTTTAATTAAAAGGCAGGAGGAAGAAGAATACAAAAGAAAGATTCACATATTTTTAACTGAAACACTGGAATTAAAAACTATTAAACATGTCATATTTATGTTTAATAGTTTTTAGTTACAAAAAGTAAATATACTAATCTTTGTTTCATTAAAAAATAAGCTTTAATTTTCAAAAGTTAACCAAAATGTTGGAAAAAATGTAATTTTGAAAATTTTCTTTTTATTAATTTTTATTATAAATTTAGAATTACATTTTTTTAAACCAATATTGGGGATTAAAACCTATAATTATATTTTTGGTTTGATTTTTTGGTACTTTTTTTATTTTTTATTTCGGTTGTTGTCATTATTAAAAATAGTAAAAATGATTAAAAATAATATTTTTACCAAAAATGTTCAGGATTGCTAAAAAAATTAACTCAAATATTGTTTTTAAAAATATAGTTTTTAAAATAAAAATTTCTTCGACATAATTGCCATATTATACAGCAATATAACGGTTTTATGACAGGCCTTCTCTAAAAAAAAAAACAAAGAAATAAAAGAAAGAAAGAAAAAACATATATAAAAAATTTAAAAATTAAAAAAAAAATATAAAAAAATTGTATTAAAATCTGCTATATCGAAAAACTCTTAATTCAATTTAATTTAGTGTAATTTTTTACGCATTTACGTTTTAGTAGCACTGTATTTATTTAAATATGTCTATATTTTTCCGCTAATTATTACTAATCATATTAACATTACTGGTCATTAATATGTTTTTTTTTTTTTTCTTTTTTTACTAATATACATAAATTACTAAGTTTGCTTACTTCACCTTAACTGTTCTTTAATAAGTATAGTTTAAGTACAACTAATTGGATCTAATTTTTTATGAATTTATAAATTATTTGAATTAAATTAAGTTTTTATTGTCTACCAACTTACACAAAATCGTTTTTTATTTGTTTTTCAATTTAACTACGACCTAGCTTATATGAATATTTAATATAGTAGGAGGCATCTAAGAAACTTATTTCATTGTTTTCTATTTAATTTGAAAAAATATTCTAATTACAAAACATGATTATTACCCGTCATTTGGATTTAAGTAGTTAATATCTTGAAATTTATCTGTTTGCTTTCAAAAAAATAATTAATTAAAAAAATAATTTTAGAAAAAGTAATAAAATTAAAATTAGAGCGGAAATTTCTATTTTCTGATTATAAAATTGGCTCGGGTCGCCCAGTATTTGTTGCACGTCGACTTCATTTGCACGGAAGTGAAGGGTATGAAGAAGTTTCCGTGCAAGAGCTTGATTTTGTTCGCTAAATTTTTTGATAGCTAAATGATATAGTAATTTGATCAGGAAAACATCTTCAGACAGTGTAGCATTGCCTCGAACAATAATTCATGACAAGTTTCCTGAAGATATCTCGTCAAATAACTAGAAAAGGTCCTCTGTTAAAACATTTCGGAATATTGACGGAAATCCGTTAGGTAGTTACCAGTTCAAGACTTGTCACTTGAGAAATGGAACTTCCTGCTCATACTTTAAGAGTAAGTACCTATTTTATTTTATATTTATTCCTGTGTTCCTATTCCTAAGAAGTTTTCTGACAAGATTTTTTTTACTTAATATGAAAGTATTATACTTTAATACAGAGCCGCTCAAAATAATGCGCAATTTATTTACCAACGCATACAATCACACATTTGATATCTGCTAGCGTATGATTGTGTGCGTGCGTTTGCTTAGTACACTGAGTGAAATCGTGCTATTTGTTTATATTGTTATTAAAAATTTAGAAAAAAATTCATAATTATGTTTTTGATAAAAAAAAAAGCAATTAAGAACAACAATAATTTTAAGTTAATTTTTTTTAACTTTCCATGATTTTTTCCATATCGACTTCAAGATCGTAAGTTTTGATTCTCATTAAGTCCTCTATATGCTTATTCGAAACTGAATTCCTGTATTTCGAGTGTATTTTGACGCTGGCAGAATTAGCCTCATAGCGTACATGCTTCGACTGCATTTGCTTGCCTATACTCCGAGTATAGGCATGAAAAATTGCGCATTATTTTGAGCGGCTCTGCTTTAATATACCAAGGAAAATTGTTCTTGCTTTGCTTCTAAATTTGATCCATTAAGTGGGACCCTAAGAAACTGACTGTTGTGTAGAGGTGCCTATAACAGAGTTGCCACGTTTACAGTCACTATAGAAATCTTATATAAAATAATTTTGAGAAGTATTTGAATATAAGTGAAAGTATTATTTTAAGCCTTTTCTCTATTTCTATGAAAAAAAAAGATTTTCTTTTACTGACATAAAAATATGCCTTTAGAATCAAGTGGGCTGCATTTAATCCGAGACATGAATCGTCTAAAATTTTTTTCCGCTCCAAAAAATCAATCCGAAAATAACATTTATCTAAGTCAGAACTTAAGAAACTTAATTTTACACAAACATACTTATATACTCATACTTATATGTATAGTATATGAATACCCTAAGACAAAACTGTTGCTATTGTTAAAATATACTCGTAGATACATTTATTTGTTGTATTAATTAGTGGGTTTGTTGTTGAATTTTTGTTGGCATAACTATTGTATGTAAGTATTTTTGCGTTGTTTCTCATAGTCATTCTTTTCTGTATATGGTATATATGGTATTTGTAGTACACTTTTCACTGCACCTATGCTTGACGCTGTTTTGACCTGTATCTTGTGATGTTTAGTGGCATTGCACTTAGTATCACGCATTTGTCAGCGTAAATGTCACCACCAACATGAGCAGATGCGCTACAAAGATCGAGACGGGCGTTTGCAGCAAGGCTGTGGCACGCCCACACTGCTGTATTTCTATTTCCTCGGGATGATAGTTGATGCATTTTTTGGGTCGGCGACGCTTTGCACTCTCCTGCGACTGGCGACGCGCGCTGCAGGCGCCTAGAAAATTATTTGGGAAATATTTTATTAAAAAGTGTTATGTAATATAGTTTTTAAAATTCCATCTATACCAATAGTACCGGACTCCTCAAGTGGTTCAATATCCAACTGTTTGGAGCCGCAAGGACATAGTGTATCCACCACTAACAGTATCAGATTGCTATGTGGTATTTTTTGTACGCTAAAGGGGCGTTCACAACCGGATACATGGCAATTTGTCAGCTTGCCCTGGAAATGCGAAACTTTTGCTATTATTCTGTAACTTTTGAGTAGCTAGGAAAACGTACCTTAAGCGGATTGTTTTGTCCACCTTGGTTGAGACGCTCTGGTTGCAGCATGTATAGGTCGGTACGCAGGTCGCAGCGGCGTGCATGTTGAGGGTCTGGCGAGGCGCGTGGTCCGGTGTGTGGCTTATGTTGCTTAGGGGCTGCTGTTGTGTACTCCTAGTAATAAAGGTATGACCATTAGGAAAAAGATTCATAGGGATCAAGCTCAATAATATTAAGAAAATTTGTAGAATACTGCTAGTGACACAAGACTTAAAGATTTTAAATATTGGTTTGAATGAGTCATAAAAATTTCCCCCAGTTTAATGTAGCTGGGTTGAGAGCAGATGAATAGAGCTTTATCTGCTCAGTTTAAAACATTAACAATAGTTATTTTCTGAATGTCTGAAACTAGAGTACTTAGATATTTCGTACTCCAACTTTCCCATTGAGATAGAGGCCTTTCGTTCAGATTTTTTATCCACAAACGTACGCTGACGTTAATTTGGTCTGAGTGGTTAGTCAGGAATCAAATTCCTCGTGATTTTCATAGTAAATACTCGTATATCTGGACCTATCCAAGTACCCAACTTCCTAGAAATTTAAAAAACCTGCTTCAATGGATGACGTACTTAAAATCGGATCGTCAGCAATGTTTGGTGTTCTTCGTGAAAAGTTCTTATTAGCCCATAAACTACTTTTGGTGAGAGGAACCATGTATTTGAAGTTTCCCTATAGAAATAGAAGCCAACCGATTTCTTCCCGGTTTTCTGTTATACATGGTTTCTTTGAAAGTATCCTGTCTATCTCCGAAATTCCATATTTCGCAGCGATTAGAACAAGTTAACAAGAACAAGGCTAACTTCGGTTGCGTTGAAGCTAGAATAATCATCACAAATAAAAAAGTTTTCCAGACAAAAATTGGATTTTGATCGTTCAGTTTGTATGGAAGCAATATGCTTTATTAATCCGATGTCGGTGGTTCTGGCAAATAAGCATCTTATTGAGGAGAAAAAACATGTGCAAAATTTCAAAACAATATATTTCGAAAAACGAGGGCAGACGGACATGGTTCATGGTCAACTCAGCATGTCACGCTGATCATTTATGTAACATGTAGGGTCTCCGAAGATACCTTCTAGAAGTTACAAACGTCGTGGCAATCTTAACATAATCTACCTCAGACAAATCTAATTGTCACTTCCATTTTTTTCATCAAGATTTTTGAATTCACCTCAGATATTTCACTTACCACATCAGCGGTTGTGAAGAACTCATCCATTTCTTCATCGATCTGTGCATTGTAATCCTCGAAAGGTTCGTATTCGTCTGTATATGTGGGTTCTTCAAAGACATCTTCATTATAGGTATAATCATCTTGTGGCCATGCGTTTAGAGGTGTTGGCAATAGCGATAACCAAGTGGCACTCAACGATATCAAATATTTCATTAGAAAAGTGGAGACACGATGCGGTTGTAGTGAAGTGCTTGCAGCCGTATACGGATTGTCAGAGTCAGAGCAAACGCCTTGATAGTCATTGACCGTGACACGTTTATAAATGCGATCCTGTACCAAGGAATCCATGATGGTACCATCGATTTGACCGAAAAATTTGCCTGACTGTTCACTTTGCTCGGAAATGATCACAAAGCCGTTGTTGTCCAAAACATAGCAATCAAGATCGTCGGAAGCGCATGTGCGGCGACAGCCTGTCATGCCGGTGCACTGGAGAGAATAATACATGTACATAAGTTATATTTATATAATTTTAAGCACAATTGCGTTACTTACGGTTGAGGTTATGTTTATGAAATGTTTCGCCAGCGAGTCCAACTGAAATTGTAGTCCCACTACCGCGGCTATAGCTTTGTGGCCACGATGTTCGACAAATATAGCATGCGATGCGGTTACAAGCGTCGTATTTAGTTTGGGTGCATATCCATTGGCAAAGGGTACACTGTAGACAAAGCTATCTTGTTCTACGGTATGCTGGTCCACGGCGCGTTTGTACCACGGCATATCCATGGCACGTGCGTTATCTTCACTGAAATGGCTGCAAAGAGAAAAAATTTCAATGTTTGTTATAAATTTAGTTTTATGGCTTTAGAGCTTACGGATCAGGTGAGTCTTCAGGTCTTTTGATGTGATCAATCCAACGTAGCAGACCCGAACGTGTGGCCACAAACGATGTGGCAACCAAAAACTTTTGATAGCCTTGTCTGAAATTATATTTAAAAGTTGATTTAATAAAGACATTGGAGATATGTGTTTTTCAAAATATTGCGCTCAAGCTGGAAATTTTACAATGGTTATGTGCTTATTTGACTTTCTTTCTAACTCCAGCTACTAATTGCGAATGCCAATGTCGGTCGTTTGTGAGAGGTAAAGCATATATTAATGATGCGAGGTTTACGATTTTTAAAACGCTTAGTGGTTAAAGTTATCTGACAGGTGTGGACCAAATTATCTGACAGCTGTGGACCCATGGCTTCAAGGGTCTCAATTGAACTACCTGTAATATAGTGCCATAAGCTGTTAAAAAATCTTTTGCTTCTTGATGACATTCCGACTTTTAAAACAGCATCCGCCAGATCTCTAGTGATCAACGATTGAATAAAATTAAAAGCAGCGAAAGTCGCAAATGGAAGATTTGAAAATAAGCCCGTATTAATGAATTTTAACAGCCGTTGGTGAGCTTAGATTAGGTTAGGTGAACAGGCAGATATACGTGAGGCCACGGACAATCCCATTTGAACACCTGTCGATTTTTAAGTGCAGAACTCCTAGGTATGAATCAAAAAGACCGTTACATACACCAATAATCCAGTAAATATCAACAAGGCAGTGTCCAGTTAGACGATCAGTGTGACGATGTGAACCTTCCTAAAAGCAAGTATGTAGAGTCGCAGAGTCGGAAAGTTTTCGACACCGCAAAAGTGGTGGCTGCTGACCAGCGCACGTTGAGTTCGTACGAGGCTCATAAATTCACGAAGATAGGAGCTTATCGACTATACTGTTTTCAACAAATCCACTGTGAACACGATTTGACCGTCGTAATATACATAGAACACATCGGTATAATAAAATTTAGCAATCATAAACGGACAGAACTGTTCGAATTCAAAGGCACTGATTGGAGGCAAAATGGCATTGGAGTTAAAAAGAAATAATTTTCTAGCACTCATATAAACATAGGGATATATAACAAGGTAAATCAACACAGCAGCTAAAATGTGTCGTTGATCTAAGTAGATTTTGGTAGTTCACGAAAGCTTTCACTATTTGTGGAAGTAGCTTTCATATTTCAATGTTTATAAAAGCTTCCTTCGGTCACAATATCCATGGTAACTAGCGTAAATATGTAGCTTACAATATCCAACACGTCTCTAGGCAGCATTAGCCATTAACATCATTTTCGAAAGCAGCGTAGCAATAAAATTTATTCGATACGAGAATTTTGTGTAATTTACCTCTTTAAAATTGCCATTAAAGTGGCTATTGGACTAGATATTTGTTTTTGATATTTTTGTTTGTTATATAAAATATATATTATGTATAAATGGCATAGATGAGTAGAAATTATTGCATGTGCAATGTTAATTGCATTACAACAAACGCGTATATCCATTAAGTGATTATTTTTATAAGAAATATAGACCATTAAGATAGTAACCAAAACAAATTGCCAGAAAGTAAAAAAGAGTAGGAATACAAATATAAAAGAAATTTGTGCTTTAGTGCATAAAGTTTTTGCTTTCAAATTAATAATTTTCAATTTAATAAACGTTTTGAAATTATAATTAAATTTTTTTTTGAAACTTGTGCTGAAAAGGGTGCTTTTAATCAAATTAAATCAAATAATATGAGATAAAATGATAACGTAAATACTCTGCACAGCTGAAAGTTTTTTGTTTAAGTTGAGTTGAGATAACTATTTATACTCAATAATAAGTAATTCTATCCAACAATATCTATATTTATCCTATAAATTTTCAAGTAAAGTGAAGGCTAACCTGTAGAATTGGAACTATATTTTCTTGAACAGAAAAGGAGGTTTCTGGGCACCTAGTTCACGAGTGTTGTCCGATAGGAATTTTCGGGGCGTTCAAAAAATTTCAAAAAATCAATTACGCGATCAACTCGAGGAAAACTATTTCCATTTATTCCAATAATAAGTTATGCTGCTCACAGTGAAAGTACTTTTTCAGGAGACATTATTATATTTTTAAAATCTATGATTGTTTAAATTTAAAAAAAAATTGTAAAAATACCTTTTTTGTATCTCTGAAACCCACATAACCCCTTAATCAGGCTTTCTAAGATCCCAATGGATTAAAAGTACAAAGTATTTAAATACGAATTGCCGATTTCTGTAAAGGTGGTAGGTCTAGAAACGTGGATGACAAGCTGGAAATAGGAAGGAACATCTAAAAGTGAAGACAACGCTATTGTTTTACTTTTGGAGAAGAAGACCCTGCTTAGTCTAAAAGAAGCTAAGAACAGTGTTTTTTAAAAGACATTAATAAATAAAATACGGTACGGATGTTTAATGATTGAGACGTGTTTGGTTCAGAAGGGGACAACCTTTTATTCAGAGAAGTGTTAAGCACCCTAAAGCGATGCATGTTGATGGATGCTTCTCTACTCATAGATTTGGTATTTTGAAGTGTTTCACAGAAAACCTAAACGGCACTAGAATGTTAAAATTATATAAAAAGAGTTTACTAAGGTCAGCTAAAAGGCTTTGCGGCAAGTCCATGTTAAGGGTAATCATGATTGGATAATGCAAGAAGATGAAGTTCCGAAACATAGGAGCGGACTCTCCACTCAATGATGTACATGAAAACCATATTGCTACTTTAGATTGGCCATATAATTACCAGACTCTAATACATTTGAGAATGTGTGGACAAAATATATTTTTCGGCTACTCCAACATACCTGGAGGTATATTTCTATGCGGAAGATTTAGTTGTAAGTTGCCGCCAAGAATGTAAGGCTATAGTGGGAAGGCCCCAATATTTGCAAGAGAAATTTATTTCTTTTCGTAGACTACGACTGGGTGTGAAAGCGGACGGATTCGTGGTTTTAGAAAATGGAATAAGACAAGCAAACACTGGCGATTTCACCCTTCTTTTCGGAAGGGAAATCGCACAATGAAATCAAAGAAGGCTTGTAGCATGTATATCGCGTCTCTTCTCTTTCTATTACGAAAACAACTATAATGGAAGATATATGACAAAAGACCACGATATCGTGTAAGCAGAGCGACTATTCTAGGCCTGGATCAAAGTGAAGATTTTCCGCTTTTCTTTGACGCTGAAGTTATGAAGAACCAATTGGATGGTATCTTTCTGCGACAAAAATTATAAAACTACCCATTTGTCAAAAAAGACAACCCTTTCCATATTAATAGAACCCTATAAGTATTAAGTTGCCTTCGAACAACTAATCGGAGAGGTTTTAAGAGAAAAGGAAAGAAGGTTTTAAACGAAAAGTTGGAGGAAAGCTTTATGAAACGCGCTATGATTTTTCTTTCACGAATCTAAAAATATTTTGAAAACTGTATCTATCTTCTCTACACACTACAGCATAGATCGAGACTCATTACTCTTATATACTTATAAATTCTTCATTGAACTGATTTAGTGTTGCAACCTGGACTGGTTGTACCTGTTCTCATTGTGCAGAGTCAAATCAAAAGAGGATATACAAACTTAAAAGAAAATTAAAGAATAATTGCATGCATCCTTATGCAGCCGGTGTTGTCGGACACATACTGTTTATCCTCCTTTCCATTGGACGTTCCTGTTGAATTTCGATCCAGACCATCGGTTACCATAGCATCACGCACTAAACTCTGTACCAAGGTTCGATCGCAATAGTAGGGTTCGGCTTTGCGAGAACCTTGCACGTTATTTAGATGCTGAGCAAAATGGCCGACAGGTGTCACGCCATGCATGGCATGGTGTGGTTGCGGTGGTTTTGGTCGCACCTGTGAGAAAAAAATGGCTTAACTTAATTAAAACTGTTCATCAAAATATTTATTTTTATAGCTACAACTATTTTAGCAGAAAATATTGAAGGTCTGGATACTGATATCTCTATTCTACAACGAACTTTTGCTTTTAATTTGCTTACCGACATCCACTTCCAGCCTGGCCGTCCTGCACGTCCCAAGAAATGTAAGACCTGCTCTTCCGGTGAGCCGAAACTTAATTCTTGTTCACGTGAGGCTGAGAGATATTCGCCAGAGCTTTCACGCTCCTTCTCTAAATCGCTAACACTATTGTACTCACAATACACCCAGTCGGGATGTACGCGCCAACTGTCTCCCTTAAAGTACTCGGTCACTGTGGGATAAGAAAACACCGTGAGTGAAAATATGGAGTTAAGATGAAGTAGAAAAATTGTCTTACCATTTCTGCGCGAGTGCCTTATTTCTTGTTGGGAGACCAATTCGTGGCTGCCATATTTTTCAGGGAGTACAACAGCTAAGGTAAAGGGCGTATCTTCAATAGGTCCATAAAAATACCTGAAATCGATGAGAATATCATTGAGATATTACGTATTGCATTATCAGATACTTTGCTAGGGCTTGGATCTACCTTTGTGTACGCGCCGTCACTCGTTTCATTTCGTCAAAGTGATTGAATACCGTGAATTCGGTTTCACCCTCCTTGGGCATGAGCATATCGTTGCGCATCTGTTAAAAAAAACGGTATTTAATCAACTATAAGACTATTTCAATATTATATACACTCTGCACTCACATCGTATAAGAGATTCTTATTCATTTCGACAATTTCATGCTCGTTGCCCACTTCGGTTTCCGGCAGTTCCAACTCCGTTACGTCGACTGACGTGTACCGCGGCCGCAACTGGTCAATATATTGATTACCATCACTCAATGGACGCAAATCTGGATGATACAGTACACGCCCATTATTATCAACGATAAACGAATATCCATTCGGTCCCAATTTATGTTGCGGTATCATCTTACGTATCTCCTCGATGGGCACATCGGTGCCAACAACACCGAGTAAATTTGCCACACGCACCGAATGGTTTCGTCTATCGAAGACCGGAGTTGAAACTGTCGTCACCAGCCTGCGCTGGTAATCAGAGTCGCGCGCCAAGCCACCAGTCTTGCCGGCAACGAAAACTGGACTCCAGTGCACTGGATGATCGGCCTGATACATTATCATGGGACGTGCCATAACCAACGCATAGTCGATAACCTTTTTGCGCGCATCATCCATATCGTTGATTTGTACAAAGAAACCTTTATTGGAGCAGGCCATTTCATGCAAATTGCTGCGACTACTCGAATCGGAACCGATAAGATAGGTGAATATTCGTACGGGCATATGAGGCCAATTGTATTGTTTGATTATGTCGCTATGCGTCTCCGAAGTACTCTCGGTAATGAGCATAATGGCTTGATTACATTGACTGCCTTCGCCGGATTGATTGTACTGAAATTGTAGAAAAACAAATTCGATTAAACATTTTTGAAAACTATTTAGTAGTTAGATAAACAACCAACCTTGTGGAGCAAGCTGAACACATACTCCAGACCAGCTGTGAAATTGGCAGTATTTTCGAGTTTAATTGCTTTAACTGCGGATTTGATTTCCTGTATATTGTCCGGGGTGGCGCGTACCATGCGATCCTTAAAGCACGGTACCGGCGTTTTGACATCCTCCGCAAAGGTAATCAAGTTGACGAAATCGTTCTCGCCTAACGTGTCAAGTATGTTAAAAGCTGTAGCCATAGCGAGTTCGAAAGACTTGTCCGACATGCTCGACGAGGAATCCAATAATATCATCTGTATGCCAGCAATAGAAAATCAGTTAAATCTAACATATCAAACACACAAAAACTTACAATATCTTTCGGTGACGATGCGGCTTGCACGAACCAGTTTTGTGCGCGAAAGTCGTGTATTTGTTTGCTGCCCTTCGAACCCTCGGGTGGCCAAGCAGTGCCAGGGAAACGACGTAGGAAACCAGTTGATGAGCCGAAATACTGCCACGAGAGCGCTGGATCGCGTTCAAGATTGTTTTGAAAGAGTGGATCGAGATGTGCGCTCCACTGAAGTGCTGACTTTACATCGGGCTCGTCAAGCGAGACAGAGTTCGGCACTAGAATGGAACTGAGACTGAGATTAACGGGTAATCGCTCGAAACGACGCATAAAACGTATGTCCATATGCCGTGCACCATCCGCCAATTTACCATCCGAATTGTATTCGTTAATACGACGCGCATCATAGTGCTGATTGTTTATCGTCGCGGAAGTACTGTGAGAGTTTTGTGATTCCAATTCGGAGAGAGCGGCCTGCTCTGCGGAGTCCATAATGCGCTGTAAGAGAAGAAAGAAATTTAAGAGTTAGTAACCAGATAAAATCAAACGATTTTGGGTTTCTAAAAGCTACTCAAGTGAATAAGTTTCCAAATATGGGAATATCATACATAAATTTAATATTTTTTTCATTAGCTTGATAAGGAGACTTCATAAAATAAGTATGTATTTTAATATCGAATGAGACATTAAAAAAAAAAAGAAGAAATATATTGAAACAAGTTTGTCGAAACGTTAAAAGCGGTAACACCAAGTACGCATAACCTCTCATGTTAGGGTTTTTATTTTGTTTTATAGTAGAGTGAAGCATCGAAGTCTGGAGTATGGAACTTTAATCCGCTAAACCTAACCTACTTTCAACTTAAGACACTCCCACGGAACCGAGAACAATGAAAAGCACTAGTTCGGAGTTTTCTATCGAAAAATACGGACTGACGTCATTTTGAAATTTGTTGAGATAGCCTTTGAAGTACCCCTACCCGCTTAATGTTTGGGTCAGGTGGAAATCCAGATCCTTATGTTGTCTATTTGTCCACGTATGGATGTCAGGTATAAGTCTATGGGTCCACCGTTCTTTAGTTGAGGTTTGTTATCGTTGCTGTCATATTCTCTTATTTCTCTCCTCTCTTTTTTTGATTTCTGTAATTGACGCTGATTGCTTGAATAATCTCGAGAACTCGTCTCACTGGTTGTTTATGGGCGGCAAACTACTCGTAGCTAGTACTTCAGCTGCTTCGCTTCAGAAAGCACTTGTTACTCTTATTGCTGTGAGTCTATACACCGCATTTATTGGTCTGGCATATGCTTTTACAAGTATGTCTAGTATCCATACTGGAGCAGCATATAGTATTACTGAGCTCATCGCTTTTGCGATTAGAAGTCGACGGCTGGAGGGTGTTATAAAAATTCTGGTCGAGCAACTATTCAGAAAATGTCGCCTGAGTGTAGGCATTTGAACATTGTATACACTTATTTAGTTATATATGGTATTGCACAAACTTTTCAATGTCCAGGCTCTGCAAAATTAACAAAAAAATGAACAAATTTTCAATATGAAATTTCTATCTTAACCGGCAAGCAGTGGCAAACGTTACATAACACATACTTGGCTCTCGAGTTGCTTTACTTATAGGAGTTCAATAACACTTGTAAAATGATTTGTGCGAATTTGTGTGCAATGGAAAACTACGCCTATGTAATTTTTTCTACTTACTTATATAAAAATATCTTTCAGTTAGAGTTACTAAGTATAAATAAGTCTGCGGAAATATTTCTTAAAACATTTTTTTGCAATAAGCATTATTTAAGTTAGATGTGGACATCTTTTTCAGAGGATCGAACAGTTGAACCAGCCTAATATTAAGTTAAAAATATGTTTTTCATGAACAGTAGTTTTTAGTTTCTAACCAAAAATTTCAGAACCGATAGGTCAACTGAAAAGTCTCCAGCCTACCATAGTAAAAAACATTTTTTTTGGCGAAACTCTGTTTTTTATTTTCTTAAAGGGTGATACACAGATTATAGTAACTATCCAACTTTTCGATACTTTTTCAAAGTACTATTTGTCCTTTGGTTCAAAATGTCTTCCCAACAAGCATTTTTTTGAGGTCTGATTAGAGAAAATAGTTGCTGGGAACCAAATCTGGAGAATACGATCTATTCGAAGCAATTCAAAGCCTAATTTATAGATTTTTGCCATCGTTTCACTGATTTGTGACACGCTGCATTACCTTGGTGAAACAGCATTTTGTTTTTCTTTGAATGCTAACGCTATGTAATACTTAATCGCTGATTCTTCCTTTTTCAAGGAAATCAATAAAAATTGTTCCACGCACATATCAAAATACAGAGGACAGATGACTTCAAAAATCAATATTTTATCAACACGCCAAAATCCTTTTTACTACTTTTTCACAATAACAAAAGTATTAGGTTTTCAAATATCTCTCTTCCGTTTTATTGTCTTTTGAATTTCGCGGCTATGTATAAAGCGCTAAAGAGCTCGTACATAACCTACAAAACGACGCTATGCATGATTAGTTTGGATATTGCGTTCAACAGTTAAAGACGTATAAACATGAAGTCCACTTATGCCGAAATTCGCGCTATTTTAAAGTATTCCTTCCTTAAAGGCAAATTCCCTAGAGAAACGTTCCGTTAGATTAATGGTGTTTTGGGGGATTGTACTCCATCACTTCGAATTGCGGAGGAATGGTTTCGACGATTCAGAGCGGGTGAAAACGATACCATGGTTGAGCCAGCCGGTGGAAGACCTGCGACGACGAATACCGATCAAATCATGGAAAATATCGAGTTAGATCCGCATGTGGCATTTCGTGACATCGCCCAGAAGATGGAAGTTAGTCACCAAACCATTTTTAACCATCTGCAGAAAGCTGGATACACAAAAAGCTTGATGTTCGGGTGCCGCATAATTTGACGCAAAGAGACTTTCTGGGTCGAATTAACAACACCTGCGACATGCTGCTGAAACGGAACAAACTCGACCCATTTTTTAAGCGTATGGTAACTGGCGACGAAAAATGTATCACATACGACAATATCAAGCGAAAGCGGTCGTGGCCGAGGGCCGGTGAATCGTCTCAAACATTGGTCAAGCCGGGATTGACGGCCAGGAAGGTTTTGCTGTGTGTTTGGTGGGATTGGAAGGGAATCATCCACTATGAGCTGTTCCCATGTGGCCAGACGCTTAATTCTACCATCTTCTGCGTACAACTTGACCGCTTGAAACAGGCGATTGACCAGAAGCGTCCAGAATTGGGCAACAGGAAGGGTGTAGTGTTCCACCAGGACAACGTCAGACCACACACTTCGTTGATGACTCGTCAGAAGCTACGGGAGGTTTTATCGCATCTGTCATATAGTCCGGACATAGCGCCAAGTGATTGCCACCTGTTCTTGCCCATGGCGAACTCCCTTGGTGGTCAAAAGAGGCTTGTGAAAAGTGGCTGTCCGAGTTCTTCGCATCTAAGGAGGGGGGCTTCTACGAGGGGAGTATTATGAAGTTGTCGTCTAGATGGAAAGAGATTATCGAACGAAACGGTGCATATTTGAACTAAATCCCATCACTGTAGCACTTTTTATAAATCATTGAATGAAGAGCAAAAAAGTGGAAGGGAGATATTTGACAACCTACTAGCTTTTCCCAAATTTATATAATTTACAATAAGTAATAAATAATAAGTTACTTTAGAAAATATGGTGTACTTTAGAATGATTGTAATCCATGGATTGATTTCATTTGCACTTAAAAAAATATTTTTTAACACCCGAACATCTGTGTGAACCTGTTTACAGTCATAACTTTGAAATCGTAGATAATTTCGTCTATCTTGGAACCGCCACCAAGCCGTGAAATCCAACGTAGAATAATTTTTGCCAACAGGTGCTACTTTGGACTAAGTACGCTAATAAAATCCTCTCTTGCCGAACAAATACCAAACTCTACAATCACTCCCATCCTGCTATGATGGAAGTAATTTTGTGCATTAAAAATGGATTAAATCGGGTCAATACTTCGCGACCCCCTATATACTTAATATAAAGATATTCGAACTTCCGGGTGGCCAACATTTTTATCATAACAATTGTGCCTAAAATAGATAAAATTGAGAGAAAACTTGACCTAGTGTCTATGTAACTAATATCAGGATTTTTGAACATCCGGTTGACGTTACTACATATGATTGGTGATTGTAGATGAGGTACTTTAATGCAACCCAGGAAACGTTTTTTTAGCATGTTGCTTGATAATAGTTATTAAATAAATTCGGGTCGATACTAACCAACTCCCATATACTACACATAATGATTTTCGTTTTTCTAACAAACTTTATGCCGAATATGCTGCTCAGAGTATGAGTTATACTACTGTGATCAAATTGCAGGCTGAATTTTTAATTTATACTTCATGGGTTTTTCGAATCCGTAATTTTTTTTTTGTAAGTTAGTAGTAGTGACATCTATGCTAAATTTCACGTCAAAATATTCATTGGTATTTTTTACTTTGTCTGAATTTATTAAACAAAGCAATGCGATAATGTACCATCTCATATTGTATTGGTTATTTGTGATCATTTCGCCACATTTTCAACTAATATCGTGCCGTAACCACCGCATTCGCCTGATTTACCTTCGTATAACTTCTGGCTATTCAGCAAATTCACATAACCATTCCCGTTCACCGTTTTGACGCAATTAAGGGTATAAAAGCTGAATTGAAGAAGGGTCTGATGGCCATCACAACGGAAGACTTTTCCAAGTTAGAATCTGCTACCTTTATTGATCAAGTGACATGACACTTCATTAATTGGAAGTGAAGTTATTGCTTTTTAAGTGCTAGTATGTGTGTGTTATCGTTGCGGAAATGAGCTTCGAACAAAGAGCCAACAATAAATGATGTTTCAAAATAGGTAAAACTTTTACCGAAACGTTTCAATTGATGAAACAGTTTTATGGCGACGATTGCATATCCCGTAGCAGAGTGCACGAGTGGTTTCAATGTTTTCAAAGTGGTCGTGAGGACATAAATGACGATCAACATGTGGGCCAATCAAAATCCGTGATCACCGGAAATTCCATCGAAACTGTGCGTGAATTCATCAAAAATCAGCCAAAATCATCATATTCAAATTCATGGAAATGGAATTAAGCATCTCCAAAATATCGATTTATCACATTTTGGTCGAATATTTGGGCTTACGAAAGGTGTGTGCACAGTTTGTTCCGCACAAATTGACTGACGACCAAAAATTGCTCAGAATCCAACATTCGAAGAACGATTATTTGACCAAAAATCAGACCAAGTATTCACTTGATATGGCACCGTGCGACTTCTTCCTTTTCGGAAAAATGCTTTTGCTCACAAAAGGAAAGCGTTATGCAGACGTAGAGGCCATTCAAAAGGCTTACACCGGCATACTGGCGGCAATACTGGTCAACGTGCTAAAACACTCATTCGACATGCTTTTGGACCGTGCAAAAATCTGTATTGAAACAGAAGGAGGCTATTTTGAATAAAATAAATTGATTTTGCCGAAAAACCATTTGTTCCGTTTTTTTAAGTCCTTGTAGAATGATAAAAAGTGGACAATGGGAGTGGTACCGGCCACTTTTAGGTAAACATCTCGCTTGACCGACTTCAACTAAACTTGGTACGGTATATTCTTCTTATATTTCTATATAACATGGGAGGAAGCAGTAATTAATATGACGAAATAAATATTTTTCATTAATAATTCTTTTAAAGTACTATGCCACCTTATGACCAGAAATTTTAAAATCCAATCGAAAATGTTTAAGTCGCCAAATACCGGAAATGTGGACTCCAGTATCTACAGTTGACCCTTGAGCGAAAATATCGGTCAATGTGTGGGATATATAATTGAAATTCAGAGATAATCTTTTCCTGGCAATAATATCTCTGTGTACTAAAAGTGGTTTTAGGAGTCTTAATTAAATAAGTACTGAAGTGCTCCACACTTTAAGATGCCGCCCTGAAAGCTTATCATTCTACCAATTTTGACAGTATTTTTATTGCACTTATCGCTTGCGGCGTTATAGCACACGTTCATAAAAAAGAAAGGTACTCATAAAAAAATGCTACTACTATATTTTTAAGTAGCTGAAAAGTTATTTGGTGCAGAAAGCTGCTTTAGTGTGTAGAGAACTTTGCAAATATTGAACTGTCGCATTTGTGAGTATTAGAAGTCGTCCATTAAAATTGCCAACATTCACTCAAATGTTAACAATTCGCAGCCAAAATGGAACTTCTAGTGTTTGTACGTGTGGACAGTGCGAATGCGTCATGTTGCAAGTAAAACATCTTGTTGCAAATCCGTTGGCAAACAACACTCACCATTGGAATCCTGTTCGCCAACACCATTTCACAATGTGTGTGTGCATGTTTTGCTTTTTTATTTTTTTTTTTAATAATAACTGACAATGGTGTATTTGTAAAGCTGACGCCGGTGCCCAACACGGTGCTGTGCACTTTACGCCGCACTTGTCTGAATACGCTCCACAAATGTGATGCGACTGAGTGAGTGCATTTTAATGTTAGCAACATGCGTTGCCCTGCTGCCGACATGTCGTGTGCTGACGCAGCGGCAGCAAAAAAAAAAAACAAAAAAAAAAAACACAGAGAAAGGAAGAAATCAGCAGCAGCGACCCATGTCGGAGGCCAAGTCAACGCAAGTGTAACATGCTGCCTGCTTTTTAATGCAATCGTCTTGCTGTTGCACAAATAGTCAAAGCGTCAACTCGCATGTAAGACAAACAAGCCGAGCAGGCAGCTAACAAACAACAACAACAGTCGAATCAAATGCTGCTGGGTCGACGCCTTCGTAATGCATGCGCCAACACATGTCTGTATTTGTATGTGTGTGTGTGTGTGCGATCCTATAAAAAGGTACACCCGGGCGTATGATAAACGTACTGTGGAGTAGGCACACCCGGGCGTATGATAAATGTGAACGCATGCGAATTGCATTACGTTTGCTTTGTTGTGTGGATGTGGTTGCGTTTGTAAGTATGGGTGTGTACGTTGACTTCCTTTAACGCCGCTATTTTCGCCTTGTTGTTGCTTCTACTTGCGTGTAGCGTCGCACCGGAGGCGTTGGAGAGCGTTTACTTTTGCAAGTCTGACTGTCTGCTACTTTGTTTGTTTGCTGTTGTTTTACGCTTTGTCCGTCTGCCCGGCAGTTCATAGGCTTGTGCTATAATCACCCATCCGTCGTCCGTGTTAAGGCGCAAAACTAACAGCCAACAAACGCGACGCTGTGTTTTTCCGCAGCTATTTCGTGTTCACCCCCAGCCGGTTCACCGCGCTTACGCTCGTCTGCCTGCCATTGCCTTGCCAGATGTCTGCGTGTTCATTTGGCCGGCTTTTAAATAATTTTGTGTTTTTTCTTTACAAAATCTTCGCTTGTTTGTCTGCCAGTTCATGTTTGCTTTATAAACTTGCAGCCCCCCCATTCTCAACCCAAAAAGTTGCAATTTGGCGCTGCATTTCTAAAGTCTAAGCTGTCCATCTTGCCGTTTGCTTTCTAATTCTTTCTTCCACTTTAAGCTTCTTTTCGCACATTTGCTGCCGCGCTGTGGATGATTCACACTTTCAAGGTTTAAATTCCATAGTCATTGTGTTTGCTATGGTTGCTTCCGTAAAGGACTCTATGCCATTGCACTATCTGTGCCATTGCGTAAGAGTTCATATTTGCCACGAAAAAAGAAAACAGAAAAACTGAACGCAAATAAACACATATTTAAGTATCACTGGAAAAGTGCATGTAAACAAGTCAGTCAAGATATTCTCACACTTTTTTGTCGTATTGCTCTTGGGTGTCGAGTTGTTGGTTCCCTGCACTCTGGGTGGGTGTCGGTGAGAGCGCATGTTGAGTTGTAGTAGGAAATAATTTTCTTGGTGATAATTATGTCGCCTGGGAAGATGCAAACTAAACATCTTTTTCATTAATTTTCCATTCTTCATTCTTTCGGTTGTGTGTTTGTGCATCTAAGGATGATGTGGTTGGTAAATGACTTTAATGGTGAAAAATAACATATGGAAGAGTTTAGTATTTGCTCATGGTTTCTGGCTGAATATTATCAAAGCTCAGAGAGAATTTCTAGTTGATTCGAAGAACTTTGAAAATAGTTATTATAGTCAAGCACATTTTTTTATCCTCCAAGCGCTTACATTACTAAATCACGAGCCAATTGTTCGACAGCTGTAATCTTGTCTTTGGAAAGTGTAAACATTAATTATTTGGTTGAAATTCTAGTTGTAGCCTCAATGAAGAAATGTATAGAAAAAGTGAAACAGTCTTCTATTCGGTACTCTAACTCCCAACATTCGCAAAATATATTATACTTAAATAATTGATAGTGCGTGACTAGAATCAGCGCCTTAGAAAGTATGGTTTCTATAACTCCAAGGCATACCGTTATCGTTAGCCTCAGCAATTTTGTACCTACTGTACTTGGGTTGTGGCTGCAATGCGTCGAATCAAGACTTTCAAAAGTTTTCGTCGATTTTGTGTGCCACTGGATATACTTCTTTTAAGGTAGCTTGGTCGAAAAAATGAAGAATTTAGCGAAAAAGGTAGTATTATGCTTAGATTGTATATGTAGTGTACCAAGGTTCACTCTAACTAAGGCACATTCGGCAAATGGCTTTCTTACATATCGCCGGAAGGTGTATGGCTGCGAAGACTGCTTTTATACTTAGAGAATCTGGGTGTCTAAATGAAGACGTATCTGTACGTATTCTGACATTATCGCTTATTTTGACTCTATACTGGATCTTTTCGATCTTAGAGTCGTTATACAAGACCATAGCGTCTTTCTCTGTCCAAATACTATCGAGGGAGTTGTGAGAGGGTAAAAGCCGTTAGAGACGACGGGCACTGAGCTTTTCTACGGATGGTTCCAAGCACAGAAAGAATGTTGGCGAAGGAATATATTGCAAGGAAATCTCTATTAACTTCAGCTTCAGACTTCCTGACTATAGCAGTGTTCTTCAAGCCGAGGTTGCTGCCATTTTGGTGGTGGTAAATTTTTTGCTCCGGATTGCAGTCTCCTTCAGAGAAGTTATTATCTACTCCGATAGCAGGGCAAGGCTGAGTAAGGAATGCCTATCCTCGTTATCAATGACTTCAACAAACAAGACTAGTATGGCTGCCTTGCCTTAGTGGAATCGCAGGTAATTGTATAGATGATGAGCTGCCAAGGAACTCTATCCACGCTTTTAGTAGAATTGGAATGCTTCCTTCTCCTTGTGTGTTCTATTAATAAATAGCTGCGCTTCGCTATAGTTGGCCAGCGTTGGATTTTTATAACTTCATTACCCCTTTTGGCACTAGATCAATCACAAGAGATTCAGTGGGTTCTTTGTCCTATCGGCGTCCATTCTGTGGGGTTGAGAATCTTACCAGAAGCCAGCGACAGAGGCTATATGGAGGAAGACGAAGTGAAGTTATCTCAACACATCCTTTAACACTTGGGAGCTCATACCTTCAGATATTCTACCAAGTTGATGGGAATAAAAATTAAACGTCTGAGAAACTATGGATCAGTCATCTTACCTGTAGATATAACTCCCTTAGTGTATACAAAATTGTAACAAAATCTGAATAAGTCTTCTAACCTGCTAATATAACTCCCTTAGTGTATACAAAATCATAAATAGAAAGTTCGATAAAACTTGAAAATTTTGACATCACATTTTGATTACCAAAACTGCAACATTTTTGAAAAAAAAACTCTTCTTCTAGAACATTTCGCGAAATATATGCCTTAAATCAATTATTTCCACTTGTTTAAGTTTCAAAAAACAACAAAACGCGAGCAAAGAACCACAAAGACACCTCAGTCATTGACTTTCAACCAACGAACTAACCAAAGCAAACGACCGACTGACTGAGTAACTGACTTGCACATCCTTCTTTGTTCGCATGTTCATCTCCATGCATCCTGCTTTGTATGCAGCAGCAATTTTTTTTTTTTTTGGACGTAGCCACCACCATTGAGGTGTTATGCTGCCACTCCGACATGATGCATGTACTCAGTGCCACGTTGCATTGACCCGATTCACACGCAATGCAAAGCAGCTTCATGCACATGCCAGACTCACACATACACCACACGTACACCAAGCGCTTGCTTGCCATACCGTCTGCGCATTTGTCTACCTGTCCGCTTGTTTGTCTGTGCTGTGCTTTCGCGTGTCTGCCCGAGTTCGGTCGGCCCGCAGGCAAACAATTTGCACTGGCCATAAAGTTGTCCAC
The DNA here is from genome assembly GCA_037783105.1 of Bactrocera zonata. Taxonomy (NCBI): domain Eukaryota; kingdom Metazoa; phylum Arthropoda; class Insecta; order Diptera; family Tephritidae; genus Bactrocera; species Bactrocera zonata. The sequence continues at coordinate 200,041 of JBAWJQ010006068.1, forward strand.
CTACCAACTACGGCGCTGTAGCTTTCTGCTGTCCTGTCAGGTGGCATTTGCCGCGCGAGCCGCGTTACCACTTCGCTATATTTGCCATTTCTTTTTTTTTTACGCTTTTGTTGTTGTTTGTTTTATTTTGTAGTTGTTATTTTTCGCCACATGCGAAGCGGAAATGCAACCTGCAGCAGTTGTTGGCTACTCGTTATGGGCGCCTGTTACAGACAGCTGACCCGTGACACCGCTACCCCGGCAGCAGGCCGCGTGATCTCGCTAGAGTCCGGCGAAGTTATGCATTTGCGCCGCGCCGCGTTCGTTGTCTAGTCGCTTCACCGCATGCACGAATTGTTTTTCATTATTTTCATGTTGAACACAAGTGCAAATTGCCAATGTGGCATTTGCGGTTGCGGCGGCGCGAAGGTGGGGAAAAGCAGGAGGATTTTAAGTACGACAGCTGAGCAGGCGGGTGGTGATGCGGTTATGTTGGTGCGACGCGACGCGATGCTTATTTTTTGTTGCCGGTGTTGATGGCCACGCTGCACGTGCAAAAATCCGCAAAAGCATCAATAACAATAACAACGACAACAGCAACAACACGCTTATGGCGGCCACGAACGGCCCATTCATTCGGCAGTCATCGAATTGTCGATTGCCATGGTTTCAACAATGGCTGGCTGCCGCGCAACCTCACACAAGCAAACAGCAACAACCCACTTACGCTATACAGCCCCTGGAGATCCCTGCACACGCTGTCTACCATTTTGAGGGGTTCCCTCTGTTAAATATCAATTGTGCGGGTAATAACCAAACCGAGCGTCAATTGCTTTGGTAAATGGGTGGATGCTCAAATAAACTGCCGAATTATTTATTTACGCTCTCTGATTCGCTTTTGTTGTTGTAGACTGCGGCGCACTGTCTGGTTTTTTAATTGAGAAAGCTACAGAAATATCGCTATTAAAATATTGAATGAGAGCGGTATGCGGTAGTGGGCTTATGGAATCGTTTTACCCTTTGTTATGAATTGCAGTCTAAAAGCTTGCTTTGGACTTTACCCTTTACATTCGATTATGTCGAATCCCTTTGTATTCGCTTAGTAAAATTCTTTTATTATTGGTATAAATTTCTCCAGTAGTTAGTAAGGTTATGGCATAGAGAGTGGATACAATAATCTAAACCCCAAAGGAACCAGCCAGTAGGCGATAATAAGAACCCTGAACTTTTAATTTTTTCGCAAATATTGTATTACCGTAGTCTCCCTCAGGGTCTATTAAATAAAAACATACCAGGTTGCTTAATAAGTTTTGTCGTTTAATAAGTAAAACACAATTTTATGTTTCCAAATACACTTTATTATTCAGTATAATCTCCCTGAACATTAATACGCTTGCTCCAACGATCCTCCAATCTGTGGTTCCCATCGCTGAAGTGAGAATCCGGAAAGTCTTCAAAATACGCTTCAACAGGCGTTGTGACCTCTTCATTTGATGAAAAACACTTGTCACGAGTAAATTTTTTAAGTTCTGGAAACAAATGGAAGTCGCAGGGGGCCAAATCTGGTGAATACGATGGATGCTTCACCAATTTGAACTTTAATTTATAGATTTTAGCCATGCTCTTGTAACACCGTACATTATTCTGATGAAAAGGGGTTTTTTGCTTCTGCAAAACGGGTATTTTTTCACGATTTTTTTCTTCAACTGGCCCAAAAGATTGCAATAATATTCAGAACTAATTGTTTTACCAGTTTGCAAGTAATCCACAAACAAAATTCCTCTCGCATCCCAAAAAACCTGGTGCCATAAACATCTTGGCCGATTTCCGGACACGAACTCGTTTCGATGCCGAACAACTAGGTTCACAATACTCTTAAGCTTTTTGTTTTGTTTTAGGATCATGGTGATAAGCCCAAGTCTCATTCATAGTGATATATCAGAAATTTAGTTCGAGTTTATAACGTTTTTTGGATCGGTTTCAAATGGGAAAACTTATTAACAGTCAAACTTTGAACACTAAAGATGGAAGATTCTAAGAAGGATCGTTTCTGAGAAAAGCTTTAACAATGCCCGTACCTAATCTGTAGCAATTTGTTCTTTATTTTTCGCTTTAAAATTTTAGTGATTCTAGCAAAACTTCTTTTATTTCAACGCGACAAAATCAATTGTTGAATGCGATGTGAGATTAAAAAAATCATGAATTGCAATATTCAATAATTTATCCAAGCTTTTATCTAATTATTATGTACATAGATTCGATTGAATATTATAAACAAAAAGAAAAAAATCGTAAGGTAAAAACATTTTTCACCGAAAATATTGGCCCCTAAAAGTCTGATAACGCCAATTCATTCAAAATTTTGACATGTATTAAAGGGTGATTTTTTAAGAGCTTGATAACTTTTTTTAAAAAAAAAACGCATAAAATTTGCAAAATCTCATCGGTTCTTTATTTGAAACGTTAGATTGGTTCATGACATTTACTTTTTGAAGATAATTTCATTTAAATGTTGACCGCGGCTGCGTCTTAGGTGGTCCATTCGGAAAGTCCAATTTTGGGCAACTTTTTCGAGCATTTCGGCCGGAATAGCCCGAATTTCTTCGGAAATGTTGTCTTCCAAAGCTGGAATAGTTGCTGGCTTATTTCTGTAGACTTTAGACTTGACGTAGCCCCACAAAAAATAGTCTAAAGGCGTTAAATCGCATGATCTTGGTGGCCAACTTACGGGTCCATTTCTTGAGATGAATTGTTGTCCGAAGTTTTCCCTCAAAATGGCCATAGAATCGCGAGCTGTGTGGCATGTAGCGCCATCTTGTTGAAACCACATGTCAACCAAGTTCAGTTCTTCCATTTTTGGCAACAAAAAGTTTGTTAGCATCGAACGATAGCGATCGCCATTCACCGTAACGTTGCGTCCAACAGCATCTTTGAAAAAATACGGTCCAATGATTCCACCAGCGTACAAACCACACCAAACAGTGCATTTTTCGGGATGCATGGGCAGTTCTTGAACGGCTTCTGGTTGCTCTTCACCCCAAATGCGGCAATTTTGCTTATTTACGTAGCCATTCAACCAGAAATGAGCCTCATCGCTCATCGGACACGGACGCGAAACACATTTCGAACCGAACACTGATTTTGGTAATAAAATTCAATGATTTGCAAGCGTTGCTCGTTAGTAAGTCTATTCATGATGAAATGTCAAAGCATACTGAGCATCTTTCTCTTTGACACCATGTCTGACATCCCACGTGATCTGTCAAATACTACTGCATGAAAATCCTAACCTCAAAAAAATCACCCGTTATAAATGTCGGCTACAAACAACATTTGTTCTACGATTTCTCTTAAAAATCATTCTTTTATATTTACAGGGTGTTTTATTGGTTGGTTCCTTGAGGTGCCACTAGGTGCGCACTTTAAGTATACATTTTTATCGAAATCCATATTTTATTGAAATTCCATTGAAATTGTTATTAAATTTATAAAATATACATTAGTTTGTATGGAAATCCAGAAAACAATATCGCTGTGACAATAAACAAAGATATATCACATTTTATGCAATCAATTTGAATTTAGACTTTTTATTCTTGCATTGACAGATCTTTCAATGATCCATTGTACCCTGAACAGGGTATATGTATTAAGTTTACCAGGAGATTTCTAACAACCAGAAGGAAAGACCGGATATCCATATAAAATGTAAATACGGGATATTAACTTTTTTAATTAATGCATTACGATTATTTTTTTCATTGTATAGCAAATTTTATTTTATTTCATATAGTTATATATTTTTAGAAATAATGGATCGTAAATAACTCTCCATGTGGAATTAGTAATAATTAGAAAATTATTCATATCCAGCTGATGGGTTGAAGTCGGTGGAAGATCGGGATCAATTACACGACTCTACAAAAAAATTTTCGTTCTTTGTCCTAAAGTTTATTTTATGGTTTTCTGATTAATTATGAACAAAAGCGGTTTCCTAATTAAAAAAGGAAACTTTTTCATGGCATATATATTTTTTTCGTCTTACGACCTAAAACATGGAAATTTACTGCTTTAAAGTTATAGTCAAATTTTGTGTTGACCCGTGTTATCTATATAATGGACTACTCCATTTCACTCTGATTTCTCAGTTTTGTTTTTAAAATTTTTGTATTTACACCATACGTGCCAATTTTGCTTGTTAACATATTCGTTTAGATAAAAACGGTCCAAAGAAAAAATCTTGAGGGCTTAACTGGCTTTTTATTTGAACTTTGTAAAGAAAAAGGTTTAAGTCATCATAAATTATCCGTTTTAATGGCCGTCTGTTAATTTCAAGTTGGGACAATGAGTTGTGAGTCGAAAATCTTGAGTGTGCCTGAATTGACGATGGAACAACCGCGATTGTTTCTTGTACACAAACATACGAATCTCGATGGTACGGTCTACTTGCAATTCTTCTAGATTCGGCAAACATATTTACCAACCTCATAATAGCGTATCTATTCGAGGGAGTGCCGCCAAAATCTCCCCTGAATTGACTTTGAAGGGCTCTACTCAAACTCTCTTTTCGGCAACACAAGCATACACTTATAAAAAAAAAATAAAAAATAACCTGCTAAATAAAGAAAGTAAGTCGATTACTCGCACAGAAAAGATGTTATTACGGTTTGTTTTTATACTCTTGCAACCAGTTGCTGTAGAGTATCATACTTTAGTTCACCTAAAGGTTGTACGTATCACCTAAAACTAAGCGGGATGGATATAGGGTTATATACAGGTATAACAGGTGGAGCAAAAATTACCTTCCGATTTTTTTTGGAAAATGTAAAACTTTTTTAAAAAATTAAAAACTTTGATTCTGCTTGTGGATTATTTTTATTTGGTATTTTAAATTTTTTTTTTATCAAGTCGGGAATATGATGTCATGTAAATGGCCGCCGCCACAGTTGATTGTCATTTGAGCCCTTTTTATGGAATTTTCCATAACTTTGGCCCTGACTTCCGGCAATAGGTCCCCACATTCTTGACAGTTATTGTCCTTAAGAGCTGCAAGAGTCTGAGGCTTGTTGACATAAACCCGCGACTTCAAAAAGCCCCACAAAATTTCTATCATTTATCGGAGTCGTCAATAACGGACCACTATAGCATACAAAATGAAATATGGCGTGTGTTCAAGACAACGGTTTGATCTCCTTATATAGCATATAACTGTCATACAAATTAAGGGATTTTTGTAAATTATTTATAAAAATTAACATCCAGCCAATTACGCCCTATTATTCATTTTGGACTAGTTAATAGCTTATTCAATCATAAAGGAACCTGCTCTCTTAAGGTAGTAGTCTGGTATCGTATGCCTATTTTCATGACTTCTTTTGAGGGTGGTGTTTTATAGGGAAATAAAAAGGAATTGTCTTGAATATTTAGAGTGTTTTTATTTACATATTGAAAAAAAAAAAAAAAATTATTTGAAAAAATTTAATACTTTATTACTATTATTATTGTCACTCGAAATTGGAACCTCAAAAAAAAAGCACATGGGTAGCCTGGGGTATTATGGCTCTTGATGTTATCTGATCAAATATTTTTGATTATTCTTAATCTATAGACACGTCATTCTGGTCGGAACTACTGAAATTTAATTTCAAGGGTAAAAAACAAAATGGCGGACTTTGGAAAAAAAAAACTTTATTGTAGCAAAGAAAGGGTTGTAAAATAAAAAGTTATTAGTAAAAAAAGTTTTCGTTAGCACCGACGTAAATTATAAATGTGCAGAATAGACTGTTAAAATTTGAAAGCAATCGGTTCAGTAGAAAAAAAGTTAGGACCCGGGCCGTCCAGAAAAACAATGTTTTGAAAAAAAACGCGTTTAAAGTTCAACAACTCCGATAGAGAGGACTCTGAGGCGCTCTAGGAAACTCATTATAACTCCCGAAATATTTCGAATTTCTGTCTGAAATTTTCACAGTATATAACAGGTTGCTCGTATAACATTTTGCAGGAAGTCTTTAAAGCATAATGGGATGAAACTGCGCACATGAATGCTAACTATCACTTGGTATATGTATGAACTGTCAGCTTTTCAATCAATCTAGTTCTAAGAAAACGAGGGCGCACTATAAGCTCAGGCTAAGAGTTAAAATCAAAGTTTGCACGCTTGGTATTTGCATCATTTTAAACACTTCTAGGTAATTTTAAAGAACTGAGTAATACTTTAACTTATTTACATCATAGCCTAGTCCTAATTTTACACTTCTGATATAATTATTTAATTTCTTTTTGATTCTTATGAAATTTGTTCAACACACAGGATTACAAACTACACAGGAATTTATGTGAGCATTTGATTTCTGCGTCCCAAGTAATAGCATTTAAAGGATTTTTGTAGATTTGTTGGATAATCCAATCTAATGTAATGTGCGGACACAACGACAGCAACAACAAGTAAATGAAAGCTTGCAAAATATATCAAATATGCATGATAAAAATGCTAAGGATACTTGGGCCAATAAATATTAATGTAACTGAGGTGAAATAAGTTTCGTTATGTATTAGTGAAAACAAACACATACACACAGACATAGCAGCGCTTAAAGGCAAATATATCCGCATAAATTGATGGACGAAGGCAATGAGTTTAGGCATGCGGACCAGCGTCAGCTCCCCCTTCCAAGTCGTAGCAAAGCCTGCCGAAAATTCACGTGTGCGCCTAAACACGTACAAAAAGATGCCTAAATACATGTGTATATATTAACCGGTGCACATCTCTTCACAGTTGGTTTACGTTAGGGATAGGTGTTTCAAGAAGAGCGACACCATAATCCCTCCCCGAATAGAGTTACATGTGAAAAGGGTATGAAAGCGTGTGAGTGTGAGCAGTTGTGAGCCAAAGTACCTCTACATATTTATACAACCGTAACAAACGCTTCGTTTCGTAGCTGAAGCACCGTAAGAAAATTTGAATTTTTTTTCCATCCTCATATTAAATAGAGGCAAGCAAACGTACGAAAACTAAAAAGTTGTGCCAAAGTTTGCTGCATATAAAATGTGGATGCGGATGCGGATGCGGCTCGGCTGTGGCTGCGGGTGGTAGCTGTTTGTGGTGTGTTGCTGGACCGTGTCAGCAGTAAAGTAATGTCTTCAATGCAGTCAAAGCATCATAAGGAGTGAAGGTGCAAAATGAAATTGGTGTGCAAAGAATGTATTTAGGTTGTTGTTGTAAAGTTAAAAATATTATATATACATATTATGGTGCTGAGTTGTTGGCATTTAGATGCCTTTGAATATTGTTTCAGTTTATTTTTCGCAATCAACCGTCTACTTAAGGATTCAGAGCTGCACATGACACATGTGTGTTATACATATATGAATTATATACAAGTATTTGCTGGCTCATCAAAAGCTTAACAAAGCTTACTCTCCCAATTTTAAATATTATTTTATTTTTTATTTTATTTTTTTTTTTTTGTGAATAAATACTTCAACTTTTAAAGTAGCAAAATAGTTTAGCGCTTAACTGTAAACCCAAACTAATCTATTACCTGAGTTAGTATTGATTATTAATACCTACTGGTTTGACTAGTTACGAGGTGTGTTCAAAAAGTATCGCGAATTTTGCGTTTTTTCAAAATTATTTATTTATTCATGAATATCTATTTTGTCCCTTTCAAAGTAATCCCTATGAGATATTATACACTTTTGCCAACGGTTTTTCCAATCTTCGACGCACTTCAAAATATCATTTTTTTTTAATCTTCTTCAGCTCCTCCTTCGATGTCGTCTTTATCTCGTCAAGAGAAGCGCAACGTCGTCCTTTCATCGGCCTCTTCAGTTTAGGGAACAAGAAAAAGTCACAGCGGGCCAGATCTGGGGAATACGGTGGCTGCGGCATCATTAGTGTGTTGTTTTTGGCCAAAAAGTCGCGCACAAACAACGATGTGTGTGAGCAGGGGCGTTATCGTGGTGCAAAAGCCAATTTTTGTTCTTCCACAAATCCGGGCGTTTCTGGCGGATTGCTTCGCGCAAATTGCGCATAACTTGCAGGTAATATTCCTTATTGACCGTTCTTCCCTGTGGCAAGAACTCATGATGCCCCACGCCCTTGCAATTGAAGAAAATTGTCAGTTACGATTCGCGAACACACCTCGTATATCTATTTTTCATATCCTTGCTATAACATTTGTTTGTAACACCTAAGGCTAAACGAGATAGATATTGATTTATGTATAATATAATAGCCACAAAACTTTACCCATAGAACCTTAGACAGATGTAGTCAAATCTCTTTCCTGAAGTTTCCTTTGTTCCCGGAATGAACAAGCAAAAGTCAACCTGTTGGGAAGCGACGAATTTGAGAATTTCATTTATGTATCCATAAGAATATATAATGCGAAGGCCACCAAAAGACTTTAAAATTTTGGAAAAACAATTTTTCACATTAGTGTGTCTGATTCTGGAAAAAGTAATTAGTTGAAAATCTTATCTTATCTTATCTATAGCTGACTAAATCGTTTAATGAAATGAAAAATGGTTTGAACCACTTTGAAGGGAATACAATGAGGGTGGTTTGTAAAAAAAAAAAACAAAATCAGAAAATGTTAATTTTTAACCGACTTAACACGTGGATCAACAAAAGTTCCAGAAGATTTTTCAATAGTAACAACCTTCAAAAGATACCTGTCAAAATTTCATGTCATTCTGATGTTTGGCTCATGAGTTACAGTGATTTAAGTGACGCTTGTCTTGATATTCTCAAAACAATGGATTCGAAACAGTTTCATGTGTTGATTTATCATTGCTTTTTGATGAAGGAAAACACAGTGCAAGCTCAGCAATGGCTTGAAAAGTGCTACGGGAGATCTTCTCCATCAAAAACAACCATTTGTCGGTGGTATGCTGACTTTAAACGTGCTCGTACAGACACTGAAGATGCTGAACACTCTGGCCGGCCAAATGAGGCAATCACACCGGAAACCATCAAAAAAGTCCACCAAATCGTTTTTAAAAATCGTAAATTGAAATTGCGTGAAATAGCTGACACCTTAAGGATATCATACGACAGTGTGTACACTATTTTGCATGAACATTTGTCTATGAGGAAGCTGTTGTCAAAGTGGGTGCCGCCTTTGCTCACGGTGGATCAAAAACGACAACGCGTCGTTGATTCTGAGCGCTGTTTGAAGTTGTTTCGCCGGAACAAACCGGACTTTTTGCGTCGGTATATGACAATAGACGAAACCTGGATCCATCCCTACACTACCGAGTCAAAGCGGTCGTCAGCCGAGTGGACTGCAGTCGGTGAGAAGCGTCCAAAGCGACCAAAAATAAAAATGTGGGCTGGTAAGATTATGGCCTCAGTATTTTGGGATGCTCATAGAGTTTTGCTCATTGACAACCTTGAAAAAGGTAAGACCATCAATAGCGAACGTTACATTGGCCAATTGATGCGTTTGAAGGACGAAACCGCTGAGAAACGGCTCCATATGAAAAAGAAGAAAGTGCTCTTTCACCAAGACAATGCGCCGTGTCACAAGTCGCTCGCTACAATGGCGAAATTGCATGAATTCGGCTTCGAATTGCTTCCGCACCCACCATATTCACCGGATCTGGCCCCCAGCGACTACTACCTGTTTGCAGACCTCAAAAAAATGCTCCAAGGATAGAGATTCTACTCCAACGAGGAAGTCATCGCCGAAACGAACGCTTATTTCGAGGCCAAAGATAAATCGTTCTATAAGAAAGGCATTGAAATGTTAGAGAAGCGCTGGACTGATTGTGCTGCTCTTGAAGGAGACTATGTTGATGAATAATGTCGAATTTTTCCAAAAAAATGTGTTTTTCTTATTTAGTCCCGGGACTTATAGATCCATGTGTTATTAGCGTACACTTCCTAAAAGTGGTTTTTTCATCCAAATTATTTTTATTTTTAATTTTTTTAAATTTATTTTTGTTTTGTTTCCCAATTGATTTATTTGTAAGTTATTTGAAAAGTTCAATTTCTGTCGTATGCTTTCTTTATTTCGGCAAGGTAAATTATTGAAAAATATTCATGTGTGTTTCATACAAAGTGATCAATAATGACTGAAATTTATTACGATGCCACGAAAAGGTCGCGCTAATATCGGTCGGTGTTCTTTTTGCCATCCAACTAATGGCACTTGCGGACATCATAATCCCACTTCGCTTTGTATGTCTGACAATAATTGAACGAAATACTATTCACGTGCTGTTCTTTCGGAAACGCAAACTGGAAATGATGGATATCCATTGTATCAGCCTCGCTCACCAGACGACAATGGCAGAATATTCAGCATTCAGTGCATATCGAAGTCGACAACACATGGATCGTAACATATTCGCCATTATTGTCTAATTCACATTCAAAACTCTTATGAATGTTGTTTATTGCAGTTTCGTGAAATCGATCAACGTCATCAAAGGAAGCAATATGGTGGTTATTGGCCTTGAATGAGATGAGATCAGCAAGCATCAGATTGGTCGATATGCGAACTGCAATAAAGCGCTTTGAAAGATATTTACTTTTGCAATTCATGAACGTTTTCCGACTGTTGTGCGTCTCGCAGTCCATTTGGAGAATCGCCAAAGAGTGCCTTTCAAATCAGGGAATACAGTACAACAGGGCAACGCCTGCGGGGTTAGCTAGTATTATTATCCGACTATCAGACTATTTATTTTTTCAGAACAAAAAACTTCTAAAAAGGTGGAACGGCTAACGGCGCATGTGCTATATACACTAAGACTTAATTTTAACCTTCGAGAAATAATCGATTTTATCTTTTAACTACAGGTGAGGTTTTGAAATAAAACAGCAGAAATATAAATCAATGACCCAAAATTTACGCAATAACTAAGCAGCAATATTATACTAATCATAAAAACGAACAAACACCTCAGTGTTTGTTAGTCGCATCAATCCAATGACCAGCCCATGGTAATAAGTTCTATGGGATTGCAGGCAACCCGCGCATCCAATAAATAAAATCTGTGCACACAAGCATACCTTAAGGTGACTAAAGTTTATGCATATATTTTTTTATTTATTACCCAATAAATACGCGTCGTAATGGCAAAATCATAGAAATGTGAGTCCTTACGCTTTTGTTTTATGTTCGACGCAAGCATAAGCGCCCACAGCGATATAGAATAGCGGAGTCGTATTAACCTTTTACGTACACTATGTCATAACTTTTGGTGATATATATTTCCTATATAACTATATACAATATATTTATATATTTACGCATATATTCTTGTACCGTTTTAGTAGCTTCACAATTTGTGGCAGAGTTCTTGGCATATAACTAACCACTCATTTGTAAGGGCTACTCCTTTTCGATTCTCCTTATTACGCGCCACAAAAGCCTAACGGCACTGTTTTAAAGTTGCAACTTATTTGGACACTTTTTCCTTTCCACATTATATTTGCTTGCCTCAAAATCTTACGGATATGCCTACACAAGCAGCGTGGGGCACACGAACAAAGGCATTGAGTTACTGTTTCAATTTCTCAAAAATCGCTCGCGGATATCAAAGAAATTATAATTTTTAAACACTTCACTGCTTCGACAATGTTCTGCGACGTACCTCCCACCCACCTTTGCCAACTTTTGGGCGCTATAAGGACATTTTGTTCGCTGCCAACCTTCGTCCCGGCTGAAAGCTGCCGCGCCGCGCTTTTTTTGCGCCTTCGCGCCGTCGCCGCCGCCTTTGCCAGTTTTGGCGCTTCCGCCTTCATTAGTTTGGCATTGGCTTCGGCATAACTGTGTTACGTAGCTTCACAGTTACGATTATTGATAAATTTTTAATGTATATATGTATGTATGTATGTGGGAACTTACCATCACAGCGTTGCGTTTGAAATCCATGAAATTTTTCACCTCAGCTGCCAATTCGCGCAGCAACATGATGCCATCCTTTCGCTTCACTTCGATATCACTGTCCTTAAAACGCTGTGTGGGGAAAAGAGCGCAAAATGAAAGCAAAAATTAGTGAAATTTTGTACGCTTATGAAAATGTGCAAGGATATTAAAATTTTAACTTGATTGGCAGGATTTCAGTAAAAACTTTGATTTATCATTGATTCTCCTACTGTTTCGTGAAATTTTTTAAGATTTTTAATGCGCGGAAGTGAGATTAAGTATGAATATATACACAAATAGCATAAGTATTATATATGTCAGAGTCTTCATAAAAAATGAATAATAAAAATAACGCTTGAAAGCCTTCACTTTAGAAGATATTCATCAACAACAATCATCTATAAATGTTCATAAGGCTTCCTATAGCCTTCCTGTTAAACAGAAACATTGTCGTGTAGCTCCGTCTCCGTTTATGGTCCCAATCCTCAGACCTGCATCACACACATAAAATTAGTTATAATCAGCGGAAGAAATGCCCTGTTAGTACCATGGATAAGCCAGCCGGTGGAAGACCTATGACGACGAATACCGATCAAATCATAGAAAACATCGAGTTAGACCGGCATGTGGCATCTCGTGACATCGCCCAGAAGATGGGAGTTAGTCATCGAACCATTTTAGACCATCTGCAGAAGGCTGAATACACAAAAAAGCTTGATTGCCGCATGATTTGACGCAAAAAACATTCTGGACCGACTCAACGCCTGCGATATGTTGATGAAACGGAACGAATTCGACCCATTTTTGAAGCGGATGGTGACTGGCGACGAAAAATAGATCACATATGACAATATCAAGTGAAAACGGTCATGGTCGAAGGCCGGTGAATCGTCCAAAACAGTGGCCAAGCCGGGATTGACGGCCAGGAAGGGTTTGCTGGGTGTTTGATGGAATTGGAAGGGATTCATCCACTATGAGCTGCTCCCATATGGCCAGTATACCATCTACTAACAACAACTGGACCGCTTGAAGCAGGCGATCAACCAGAAGCGTCCAGAATTGGTCAACAGGAAGGGTGTAGCGTTCCTCCAGTACAACGTCAGACCACGCACTTCGTTGATTACTCGTCAGAAGCTTCGGGAGCTCGGATAGAAAAATATTTCTATGGCTAAATCGACTCAGCTCATCATTATGATCATTTATATGTGTACTTGTATAATTTTCTAGGGTTTCCGACGATTCCTTATGGGTGTTCATACAACTCATCCCACCCCAGTTGATATTTGAAAAAGGTTATGCTTTCCGAGCAAAAGCGGTCAATTAATTTTCCGTCAAAGCTTAAATCAGTGAAGACGCTTTCATTAGTCTTAAATATAGCTTGGAGATAATTTTCTATTTTGTTTGACTAATGAAAATTATAAAAGTAACTAATTGGGCGAGTAATTGCTTAACTGGCGCACTGTGATGTTAAACGCTGCGTACAAGTGCCACACCCATTTTGCTGAGGTGAAATGAAATTTTAGTGCTAAACACATTCATGTAACGTTAAACTTATTAAATATGCCCAGACAGAGGAAAGAAAATCACCAATTTGTCTGAGCATTTCGCAAATTATTTATTTCCACTCAAACTTTATACTTCCAATGTTGTTGTTGTAATGTATGTATGCGCATAATAATATTTTAAATCCTCCCATGTCTAAACTTGCAGACGAGCCTAATGATTTCAGTTGAATTTTTCGATTATTGAAAATTGCCTTGGGATTATTTGAGACGTCACTCAACCCAACAGCTGAGAGGCGTTTTAAGCACTTGGTTAAGTATATGTTTGTGTAGTTGTTCCACTTTGCTTTGTTCAATTTGAAATTACCTCATTGCAATTGTCTTCCATACAATAAAGTTTAAACAAAATCTGCACTTTATTTCTACTCAACGCTCAAGTCAACCCAATATGTTGAACTCCTCACACAAGTTGAGTTGAATTATCCAGGAGCAGGAGTAAAACTCTACCTTTACACTCTAACTTGCACTGCGCCAGGCAATAGAAAGAGAATTGGGTGGCTAAAGAGCGCTAGAGGGATTGTCATAACAACTCCTTGGTTGGAGTGGTTGTGGCGCTGAAGATTTGCTTGTACCTCAGCAAGCTCATTACTTTAATACTATACATAGATATACATTTACATTATGCACATATATATACATTTACTGTGTAGAACGCTATACAAAAATATCTCGCTTTATTATTGTGCCATGCAGCATAACTGTATTCCCACATTCATTCAATCATTTTACTATGTTTCTCCTGCATTCACAGCTCTACGCTATCTCTATACATAATGCGTAAAACTCTTTTGCTGGCAGTTGGGAAAAGTTTTCTAATTAATTCACAAAAAATTTTAATGGAAATGAAACCGGCGAAAATAAGTGTACGCATGAATGGTGCGTGCATGAGTAGGCGTCTACACGCGCTCATACTATATTTTGCGTGCGTATATTGGAAGTAGGAAGTTCTCTTGAAACTGCGAGTCTGCCACATAAAGGTGTCATTATTCATAAAATACAAAATATAAACTTCAAAAAAAAAAAATTGAAAATTTAAAGTCTCTACAGAGACTCCCAACAGTTTTCGAAGAGGTGGTTCCGTGATAGTTGCTGATGTTTTTCTAGCGACGAAAAGAAATTGCGCAACGAACTTTAAGAAATGTTGGTAGTCCTTGGCCGATTCAGTTATTTAAATCATGTGTCTAACCGTTTTTAGAAAATTTGTATAAAAGAAAGAAAATATCAGATTACACTTCCGCCAGGGCGATCGTCCTTGGTAATTTAATATTTTCCTTTATTTTCTTTTGCGGCATGTAATCTGTAGAGACTAGTCAAAGTTTCAAATACTACTCGAAGTGCTTCGTGTAATACCAAATGTTGGCGAGCACGGGTGACCAAGAGGGTGTACACGTTCCAAATTATTTTGTGTATTTATTCAAGATATTTGCACCTAGTTTGTACGTAGGTTGCTATATCTTTTTCTGGACTAGGCAACACTAAGTGTTGCCAGGTGCAATCTGACATTTCCATTGGAAAGTTTGACATTTTTTAGCATAACATCACTCAGAACGTTTTGTCATTTAATTGTGAATTGTTTTATTTACAGGGAATTAAAAAATTCATCTCGGCCAAAAAATGGAATTAACTCGTGAACATTTTCATGCAATCATTTTTCACAACTTTCGACGTGGATTATCACGACAAGAGTGCATCGATGAACTAAAATCTTTGTATGGCTATGAAGCACCTTCCTATAGCACTGTGAAAAACTGGTACAACGAACTCAATCGTGGCCGACGCTCGCTCAAAGACAAATTCCGTGAAGGTCGTCCAAAAACAGCCGTTGTGCCAGAAAACATCGATGCCGTACGTGAACTGATAATGCAAGACCGTCATGTAACACACCTTCAGATAGAGGCATGCCTATGCATTTCTCCCACCAGCATACATTCGATATTGCATGAACACCTAGCCGTAAAAAAAGTTTGTTCTCGTTGGATCCAGCACAATTTGACAATCGCTCAAAAAAAGGCTCGTGTGGATTGGTGTAAAGAAATGCTGAAAAAATACGATCGCGGTGCTTCAAAAGACGTTTATAAGATCGTCACAGGTGACGAATCATGGATCTATGCGTATGAGCCCGAAACAAAACAGCAATCGACCGTGTGGGTCTTCCAAGACGAGCCAAATCCAACGAA